>CAUYRT010041553.1:0-50350 GCA_963574885.1 Lepilemur ruficaudatus
GGGGGTAAACCCACCTCTGAGTGACATGGTGGGCACTGTGGAGGGGAGGGACATGCTTGAAAAGTAGTTGGGGAAGGGAATTAGGGTTCTCAATAGGGGGAAGGAATTCCTCTAAAACTGATTTATGTGATTAACTGTACATCTTGGTAAATTCACTAAAAATCATTTAATTGTACACTTAAAATGGAGTAAAGGCATGATATGTAATGTATACTTCAATAAAGAAGAAAAAAAAAGAAATTGATAAAAACCTTTAGAGTTGAGACTTAAAAAGATTTCTGGTAGGAATGTTATCAATATCTCCAATATCTCCAATTTCTCTGATTATTAGCAGTGTTTTGGTATTATACTGTTTGTGCTATTTCATTTTTACACCATTGCAGTTTAGTTTGAACTGTTTCTTTGAATAAGACACTTTATTATTAGTAATATTTGAGCAGCATCCTTGGTTCTCCATCTACAATTGCTAAAATTTCTCTCCAAGTACAGTGTTAAAAAATATAGCTGTACTTTGTTTTCCTAAAAAGCACACTGAAGAGTTCTTGCCAGTACATACTTATTATAGTATCGCTGTTACTGAGACCTTGGGTAGGTTCATGAATTTAATTTCTGGCCAGGTTTATTTTCTCAAACTGTCCTCTTTCACTTTAAATCAGACTTAGATTCAAACTCAGTTTAAGCAATTTGTTTAGAAAATGTTGCATATCTTGTTCTGTTTCCAGAAATATAGCAGGTTGGGTTGTTCAGACCAATCTTCCTATTAAAACCAACAACAGATGCTAGATAAAATGTTTTTTAAGTACCTTTCAAAATCATCAAAGAGATGACAAAGTAGTAAGGAACTTCCAAGCCAAAATCTAAGGAAAACCTGGAACCCCGTGGTAAGAGAGTACTAGCGCTATTTTTGCTCCAAAGGCAATTATCAATCAAGGCCAATCTGTACTTCAGCTTTGATGGCTTAAACATAAGGGGAATAGAAGTTAAAACCCACGGCCTCCCAACCACCCAAGGTAAGAAATATGAGATTCTTCCTACATTAAGTTAAGACTTCAGAAAGCAACACCACAAGCATAACGGTAAAGCAGAAATAGATCTGCCTCTTTTCCACTTGGTCCCCTGAACATCAGGGAAAGTCGCCTCACAGTTGTACAGAACAGAGCTAAAAATCCCAGAGAAATCGTAATCACAGCCAGGTTTGAAAAACAGATTTGGAGCCCAAATTAATATCAACTGGTAGTCATGGAAAAAAAAACCCGTAGGCTGTGAATAAATTTCAACGTGATCACAGATTGCTAGTACTCCTAGGTGCCTTCAAGAAGCCAATGCAAAGCTCTAGAAAAAGACTCTTTTATTTTAATTTTCCAAATATACATATAGATAATTTCTGAAGACCACAAATAGCACACAGCTAAACATAACCAAGCACATGAGGATTCAAGGCACTAAACCAGAACGAGCCAAAATAATTGATAATGAAAACATATGTACAGAGATTATAGATACTGAACTTTTCAGACATGTAGTATAAAATATATTTAGTGTGCTTAAAGAAATAAGATGGTAGACTTGAAAATATCTACAGTATGTTTACAGAAAAGTATAAAAATGTCTAAAATTTTTTAAAAACATAGAATACTTCTAGAAACAAAAAAATGCAACAAATAATATTCTAACCTTGATGGATAATTTTAAAAGAAGATTAGACGCAGCTGAAAAAAAAGAGAAATTGAATGATTAGTCAGAAGATAGTATCTAGAAGTCTGCACAGAGAAATTCAAAGATGGAAAATACATGTAGAATAGGTTAACAGACAAGAAAGATTAAGTGATAAATTCCAAAGTATGTTTAACTGATGTTTTAGGAGAGGAAGGTGAACAGATTATGGAAGAGGTAATACATGAAAAGACAATGAATAAAATATTTATGGAACTGTCTGAACTGATGAAAGAAACATATTGAAGATTCCCAATGAATCTCAAAGAATATTAGAAACAATAATACTTCAACCTGAGACACATTCAAATGAAATTCTATAATAGCAAAGACAAAATGAAAAATCTTAAAAAAGCAACCAGAGCAAAAAATACAGATTACTGTCAGAAAGTGTTATGCGGGTTAATATTTGACTTCATGACAGAATGTATAGTAGTCAGAGATGGTAGAATGATATATATTCAACATGATAAAATAAATAAAGTAATTGCCAACTCAGTGAAAATACTTTTCAATAATGTGAGCAAAGTAAAGATCTTTTGTTTTTTAGATACAAAGAGAAAGTCAGAAAGTACAATGCTTGAAACATTGTTGGTGCTTAGTAAATATTTTTCCCATCTTTTGAGTGACTGTGTTCCAGAAAACAATTATATGGTTATCCCTGCCTCTGATCCCAAGGGCTTTGGTATAACATATCAGTCATATCAGTCTCTGGAAAAAAAGAAGCTTCCTCTTTCAGATAAGCAATATTCAACATTATTTATTACCACTTCTATCATTACCACACCCTAACCCCTACGCTGTCAATGCTAAGTCCTTCAACTATAATCAGGTATTTGGTAGATAGCTGGTACAAATAACCAAAAGAATAACTAGTACAATTTAATAATTTGAGCAGAGAACAATTATCTTTAAATATTCTATTCAGGAGCATATGTTTGATGTGTATTATCATCTATGTAGAAACATTCCAAATATTACTATGATTTGGCCTGTATATTTAATTAAGATACAGGGAAGGACATTTAAATAGTTCTTTATATCATATAAAGTAGCCTTATTGTTGACTTATTTCATCTTTACCAAAAATTTTTAAGATTTTCAGGGAGATTATTGAAAGTTCCGCTTTTTAGATAAACAGATATTTAGAAAGATTATGTGACTTACCCAGGATCATACTCCCACAAAATGTGCTCATAGTAATGTGGATGGACAGGGACTGTTTCTAAGGACAGTGAAGGAAAAAAACAATTGTGGTATTAGATCACATGCAATGTTTTGGACCCTCCACATGCCAAGCCTTGTAGTAACTGGAGATACAGAGGTGAACAAAGGTGGATACCTTCTTTAAAATGTTCTTAGCCTCACAGGGGCCTTGAGGCCAGTCAGCAATGGAGAGATCACAGTGAAGCTCTGAGTGTCATTAGAAGAGGGAGTGAAAATAAATTTCTACACACCCATTGGAAATGCTTAAACACAAGTCTTGATAACATCAAATGCTGATTAGGATATGGAGCAACAGGAACTCTCATTTATTGCCAGTAATACAGCCACTTTGGAAGATAGTTTGGAAGTTTCTTTCAACTCTAAACAGTCTTACATACTGTCTAGTAATCATGCTTCTAGGTATTTGCCCAAATGAATGAAAACTTATGCCCACACAGAAACCTTCACAAGAATGTTTATGGCAGATTTATTCATAATTACCAAAAATTGGAAGCAACCCAATGACCTCCAAGAGGTGGATGGATAAGCAAATCATGGCACATGCATACAATGTAATATTTATTCAGCAATAAAAAGAAGCTATCAAGTAACAAAAAGACAGTAGAACCTTATATGTACATGGTTAAGTAGAAAAAGTCAGTCTGAATTCTACATACTTATAATTTCAATTATATGACATTCTGTAAAAAAGCAAAACTATAGTAAAAAGAGATAGTAAAATGATTAGTGGTTACTGGTTGGGATGGTAATGGTGAAGAATGACTAAGCAGAGCACAAGAGAATTTTAGATCCGTGAAACCATTCTGTATCACACTATAATAGTAGATATTTGGCAATATGTGCTTGTCAAAATCCATAAAACTGTACAACACAGAGTGGGCCCTAATGTAAAGTAGACTTTAGTAGATAATATCGTATCAACTTTGGTTCATCAGTTGCAACAAACATATATGGGAACTTTCTGCACTTTTTGATCAAATTTTGTATAAACCTAAAACTGTGCTAAAAGATAAAGTTTATTATATTAAAAGAAAATAAGAAGTTCTAAGGCAAATTGAAGAAGCAAACAGGAAAGAGGGGTGAGGGTCAGACTTGAGGGTGGGAGCTTCATATTATGGATAATATCAATAGGGATATTATAGGCATTATGGTATGCCTCTTTTGCCACACCAAATTTTTTGATGAAAACCACATAAGTAAGAGCACCTGCTTTAGACACTTTAAGAACACTGGCAAATCTCTGATATTAAGACATACAGGTCAGAAGTGAATTTTTATCACCTGACTTCAAATCCAGGACCTACTTGTCTATTGCTAGTTACTGATATAATTACCACAATTTACAAGGTTAATGTAGAAATGGTGAAATGTTCTGGAAAAAGAAAACAGTAAACAGCACAAACTATGGAGGAGAAGCTCGAAAAGTGGACACGGTGCCCAGAATGAACTTTGCTTTGTTTGGTTTGTCCATTTCTCCTTCATTCTATAAAAACATATTTTTCAAACAAATTCAAATGGCTCATAATTAGACTCTCTGCTCCTTGAGGATGTTATCTTCATGGAGAAATAATAGGGAAATGGAAGTTACTCCGGAATGCAATTTTTCTAGCTGAAATGCTAACTAGATCAGTGTTTTGAGTAAGCTCCAGTAGATGGAGCAAGAGAGTAGGAAGCAGCATCTTTGCATGATGCAGTTTGAAATAAAACAGCCGCATTTTCAACAGCTCTGAGTCTGTGTGATTTCTGGCAAGACAGTTAGCAGAGGAGGAGAGCAGACAGTTTTATAGCCTCTGTCACTCTTCTTGGCAGAGCCAGAAGACCCTCTGGTCTATTGGACTTGAGGATTCCTTTTCTCCAGAAGTATTTGATGGCAGCCAAGTGATTGCATATTCCAAGACCCTTGAAAAGGACTCTTCTGCGTCACTCAGAGGGTCTTGTGTGCTCGAGGGCCTTTCCAGCTCTGTGACTGATGGCAGGCAGCTAGAGTGAAATCTGTAGAGCTCTGCTGTTTTTGCCAGAGGAAGCTACTAGAGCATTTTGATTTTTTTAAAGGCTACCAAAATAAACAAACAAAAACTATGATTCACATTTAGACAGTGAAACAGTATTTTTTTTCATAACTATAAGTGCAAAATTTACAAATAGCACATCCTAGAGTTTATTTTTCTCTTTTCAATTAACCACATACTGGAATTAGAACATAATGGAGATTTATATAATTAGATTCTTAAAAAATGTCCAAGTAAATCTATTATAAATCCAGGCTGGTTACCTAAATAGTGATGGAATTGGAAGGCACTAGAAGGCTGTGCCTTCCCCAATCTCACCAAATTATTGAGACAAATTCAGCAGCCTCTCTGAATTTTCTGACTACCTCCCACTTTCTCTGGAAGCCAAGAACCATGGAACTACAAAATAGTTGTTCATATACACGTGCATATATAAACAGTACACTTACACAGGCACACATACATATATATACACACATATATGTATGCATCATTAAGTATTCAGTTTTCTACTTATGGCATTACTTTCTTAATGATAGAGCTAGGATAATCTCATCTGATTTTATGGGGTTTCAAGAAGGATTATTCCACCTTCTCACTGAGTAAGTTATTTACATGTTTCACTATCTGTCAAGTCATTCTTGTTGTTTATGGCAACTTCTTGCTCTCCTCTTTCTTTACGGTATTTCCCTTTTTATATGGTCAACTTTTCATGTGAATTTTTGGTTTCCACCTACAACTAGTGAATAAAGTTATCACCCCAACATCACCCAGTTAACCAATAATCCAAGGAAAATAAGTATATAGATAGAGTAATAAGTTTGTAGTACCTATTATATACCTGGCATGGAGGGCTATAAAAATGAAAAAAACAAGGTACCTTCCCTTACAGGCCCATGATCTATACTAAGACAAACCCATGTGACCCATGATCTACAATGAGACAAACCAGAAGAAACACTTATCTATGCTTGAGGATCTCAGGATTTCATAGGAGTTGATACTGGGGCACAGTATTAAATAATTAGCAGGAATTCATCAGCTAGGCAAAGGAATGAATAATATTAATGGCTAGGAAAATGGCACATACAAAATTTCCCTAATAGCCTATTTGTGAAAAATAAGTGATTTAGAATAGTTGGACATTGGATAAATGTGGTGGCAAGAGGGAACTTGATTGTAAAAATACAGAAAAGGTAACTTATGGTAACTTGGGACTTTAATATAAATACTTGAGAATCTAGTCTTAATTCAGCATTGTTCAATAGAACTTTCTGCAATGATGGAAATGTTCTATAATCTGTGCTGTGTAATATGGCAGCCACTAACCACACGTAATTATTGAGCAGTTGAAATATGGCTAGTAATTCTGAGGAAATTTTTTTTGCTTAATTTAAATTTAGATACAAATGGCCACATGTGACTCATAGCTACTGCATTGGACAGCACTGTTTGTATGATGAGAATTATCAAAAGATTATCAATAATGGAATTGAATGATTAAGTTTAAAATCAACGCAAAAATAACACAGGTTGTAATGATTTCATTGGACTATATAGTGCATTTAAAGTTGAAGATTTTTGAATATCACCACATATTAACTCGGAGTTGTGCTCAGTGGTGTAAACAAAGCAACTGCAACTGGCCAAGAGCTAAGATAAGAATGATTTTCTATTCTACTCAGAATGAGCAGGTATAGAATAAATAATCAAGTGCATTTAGCTTAAGTCTCCAGTTTATATATAAAGAAGTTAGGCAACCACATTTGGAGTTGAAAAAAGTATCATTAGGGAGAAATAATTCCTACCAAGTTAGGAGAAACTTTCCACTAAGTATATAGATCTTCCCAAATCATTTTGAGACCACTGGCTTATTGAATTTGTGTTTGAGTGATGAAAAGAGACAAAGACTGATTAGAATGTAGACTCTGAAACCTCAGAGAAGTAAGCCTGTGGCAACACTCAAGGCTGGCTTGCTCCTCTCTTCCCTCAGGTTTCATCAGAGTTAAGACTTGCTTTCTTCTCTCTGACATGACTGACTGTCTATTTCACTAGCAGGTATACCTAGCAGAAATTTCTTTTCAGAAGACAAAAAGTCCTAAAAATAAGCACTATGAGAGCTTGGATCAAAAGACAATACTCTTAGAAAAGGTTTCTGAACAGTTTGGAAAATTGTCTTAAAATGAAGCATCGGTGAATCCGTTTTGAACTATGCAACTTGTATTAGTTTTCCATTGCTGCAAAACAAATTATTACAAGTTAGCTCCTTAAACAGCACCATTATTAGCGTATAGTTTCTGTAATTTGGAAGTTCAGGCCCATGTAACTGAATTCTCTGTTCAGTCTCTTACAAGGTCAAAATCAAGGTATCAGACAAACTGCATTTTATTTTGGAGCTCAGATCCTCTTCTGAGGTCATTTAGATTGTTGGCAGAATTCAATTCCTTTTGATTGTAGGACTGAGGCTTTCAGCTCCTAGAGGAACTGACAATTTCCTGCCATGAGGCCCATCCTATAACGTGGTACTTTGCTTCTTCAAAGCCAAGAGAACAGGAAAATACCTGCCTCTGCATGAGTATTTCTCTTCTAAAAGGGAGTCTGATTAACTTAGGACCACATAGGATAATCACTGTTTTGGTTAATTAAGAGTCAACTGACTTGGGAATTTAATTATATCTTCAGCCTTATAATGCAACATAGTCATGGGAATGACATCCCATCATATTCACAAATCTGGCCAAGACTAAACAGGAGGGGGTTATACAGGGCATGTGCATCACAGGATGAGAATCTTGGGGGTCACTTTGTAATTCTGTCTGCCACACGTGACTGTGGCACTTTATTCACATTTCTTTTCTAACCCTGTATTTTCCCTCATATAACTACACATGCTCAAATATTTGCCTCTCCCATTAAAAACAGTGATGGTATTACAGTAATCTTACCTTTCATACTGATTCTACAACAGGGCTTTACAAAAGGAAGGCTCTCTCTTTCTCTCTCTCTGTTCATTAAGTGGTAGTTGGTTTTATCTTGTTTTTGCTTATGTAAAATTATATTTATATATGTGTGCATATATATGCATATACATACTGATGGTACATATATCTATATATATACACACACATCCCAACGAAATCAAAGAGATAGGAAAGATGAATTTGTTGTGGAAACAAAACAGGAAGAAATAAATTTTGAAGTGAACTTGAAGTTTCTGTTGTATAAAGGATACAATGTGTTGTGATGAGTTTGACAGTATTAGAGGTAGAAGGAAGAAATGAACCATGTCATGAATAAAGAAAAAGGAGAATGCAAATTTATATAAAATAGAAATGAATCACCTGGAAGATTATGCATCTTATAGCTGGCTTTAGACTCTTCTGCAAAATAGTAAGTTCCACAAACTCCATCTGAGACTTTTGTTTTTCCTCTTTGCTAATTTTTAACAATATATGAAATTGTGCTTTATTAAAAAAAGCATAGAAAATATATATCATTCAGTGTTTTTTTTAAGTATCCAATGCCTCTCAGAGTAAAGGAATGTGTTAACCAGAAATATGTAGAGGACACTAAATCATAGAATGAAGTATGAGTGAGTGTGTGTGTGTGTGTGTGTGTGTGTGTCTGTGTCTGTGTGTGTGTGTGTATTTGATCAGGCTAACAGATTTTGAAAAATGATGTAAAATATTCATTTATGAGGAGGTTAGTCTTCCTTAGTCTAAAGCACCAGAATTGGCCTGCTCTGTGGTAGTCGCCTTGCAAAACAGTGCCAATTTTTCTCAGGATCTACATGTACTGCACTTCTGCTTCTAAACCTATAATTAGACTCAAGTTCCAGCGGGCCCTAAGCGGTGAGGTACACAGTGTACCTTGCCAGGAAATGCACTGAACTATGCACAAAAAGAAGGGCACTGAAAATATAAAGAGATAGATAGAAATCTGGGGAAAATGTGTGGGGATGGATATTAAGGGTGTAGTCTTTAAGGGGTGGGGGACCTGCAGGCTTGGGGCCACATGTGACCTTCTGAATCTTTATTGTGGCCTTTTGACTGAAGCCAAACTTTACAGAACAAATCCTTTTAATAAAGGATATATATGGAGAGAGAGATTGACTGACTGATTATAAGGTATTGGCTCACACATCTATAGGGTCTGAGAAGTCCCAAGATCTGCAGTTGGCATGCTGGAGACGCAGAACATGAACAGTATAAGTTCTAGTCCAAGCCCAAAGGCCTGAGAACCAGAAGGGTTGATGATATAAGTCACAGTACCAGAGTAGAAGAAGACCAATGTCCCAGCTCAAACAAGCAGAAAGAGCTCCCTCTAACTCAGCCTTTTTGTTCTGTTCAGATTCAATTAACTGGTAGAGGCCCATGCACATTAGAGAAGGCAATCCACTTAGTCTGTCTATTGAAATGTTAATGTCATCTAGAAACACCATCACAGACACACCCAAAATAATGTTTGACCAAATGTCTGGGCACCCTGCGGCTCAGTCAAGTTGACTGATAAAATTAACCTTCACAAGTTCACCTCTAGTTAACTTGGCATCCATATGCATTTCCTTAAACCATATTTATTCTCAAAATGAAGATAATAACAAGGCATAATTCTGCAGAACATGCTACATCCATCCTGTATACAATCAAAAACACACTAACCCCTTCCCCAGAAGAGGAGGCAAAGTCCTCAAGTGATGTTTACTCTTCTCCTTGATATTTCATAACTTAAATACTATGGCATAAAATTAAAAATACTTACATATTATGATATAAAATCAGCACAGTTTATGCTATGTGATAAGGGAATTAGAAATATTTGCTTAATACACACAAACATACACATACACACTCACAAATGTATTCATAAAAATAAGGAGGAAATATTCATGACAATTATAGTATTTCTTTCTGTAACTGGTCACAAGGTTGTTGTAGCTGGTATTTATAACTACCTTCTTCTCTACCCTTTGTGTATTCCCTTTATTTTCAGCAGGCACCTCAGATGGTCATGGCTCTTTGAGTCACTAAATAGAGTGACTCAAACCTACAGTCCTGACAGGTCTGGGCCATTAAAAGTCCTCTCTGAATTGGGTGGTTATAATTTTCAACTGACCTTAATCACAGGACATGGCAATACTAAGATATTCCTTAAGGGATCTTCTGTATTCCAGACATACTCTTCCTTACCTCCATTGTGAAGCAGTTGTCCAATTTTCCCTTGGTAGTCAGGATAATCATCCCAGCCAGCATAGTAAGTCCCTTGTTTGCCTGATGATTCAGAGGCATGAGCAGCCCAAACTGGCTGGGTGGCAGTCTAAACTTCCAGTTCAATGGATCATTGTTGTGTCTCCTGGTAAAAGCATTCTTCCCTTTGGAACCAAACGTCTAGGCCAGCACAGCATAAGGTCATGGGAACAGGATGCAAAAATTTGCTAGTGGGTCACCAGGGGTAATAGTGTGTGGTGCCACTCCCATTTCCACACCTTGATTCCTGGATCAAGGCTATGGAGAAAAAACACTATATAGTGGATGGTAATTCAGAGTACATACAGCCTTCTGAACAACCTTGCTCCAGCTCTGCAAGATATTGTCACCTAGCTGGGGCTATCTATAACTGACTCTTCAAATAGTCATGCCACTATTCTATCATACCAGCTACTTCAGGATGGGGGGAGCATGTAAGATCAGTGAATTACATGAGCATGGGCTTATTGTCATACTTCATTTGCTGTGAAATGAATTCCTTGATCAGAAGCAATACTGTTTGAAACACCGTGACAATAAATAAGGCATTCTGTAAGTTTACAGATGGTAGTTTTGGAAGAAGCATTGGTGCAGCAATAGCAAATCTGTATACAAAGCAACTGTCTGTTCCCCTAAGAGCTAAGTGTTGTCCTTTCTGTAACATGTCAAGTTGAAAGAGACTCTCTTAGCAGCTGCCCTTTGCTGCCATTTTAAGGACAAGGAGGATACATTTGGCTTCAGCCAACATGACTACTTGCTTTTCATTGAATTTTCTCAGTCTTTTCTCATCTAAGCTTGTCTTGTGGCACTATTTCACTTTGACTGCTTTTCTCTATTCCCTGTTTGTAAAAATACCCTCCCCAGCTTAAGTGCCACCTTTTCCAGGAGATTTTAACGTATCACTTCAAATAGAAGTGCTTTCTTCTTTTACTGAATCCCTAGAGTAGTGGTGGGAATTATGTTACAAACATCACTAATCATCATGGCATACTTCTCCCAACCTGGGCTGCGGCCTCAGAATCTTTAAGACATAGCACCCTATGCATATACTATAATTTCATGAGTTAGCACTGGATATGAAGATTAATTTTGCTCCTATCATAGTTCTCAGGTATAGATTATATTATAGTTAATACATATGTACACGTTATTCTTTCAGCTAAACTATAAGCTTTTTGAAGACAGTATACAAATTATTTTTATATTTCTCAAAACAAACAGCATAATGGTTTGCATATAGTTAAACATCAAATGTAATATTACTATCTGCCATCTATTGCAAATAATCTGATCCTCGGTATCATGACATAAATTAAAATGCTGTCAACAATCTATTTCCCATTACTTTAAATAGGGAAAAATATAATGAATACACGTCAACCTCACGCTCCCAATTTCCTAAATCGCAGTGAAATGTTCATGTATATAAATATCTGTTAAATATTTAAAACATTTCCTCCAGATCACCAAATATAATCTATATGATTGTGAAAAAATATAATTTGTTTGCAACAACATTGCCTTTCTTAGTGCCAGCAGCATCTAAGATAAGTGCCCCCTTTGTTGGGAATTGGCCTGCTTCTCAAAAAGTCCTTGGGGTTCTGACATTGTATCAATTCTATTTGAAATATAACTTTCCCCACACAATTGTGTTTAAAAATATTATATTATTGAGTTTTAGAGAAACATATTTTTTCTATATAAATATTGACTGAAAAAATACCATGCTACAAAACTCATGTATTTTATAAAGTTGGAGTATTAGAAAACAGGCAGCCTTCTACCAGAAAAATAATAACTATGTATGTCTTGTGTGTGGTTTTGCTGCATCTGTGTACTTACTTCATCGTTTATTTATTCGTTCAATACATATTTATTAATTATCTACCACAGGTCAAATCTTATGTAGGCATTATACAGGCAAATATGAAAATGAGGTCCTGAAAATTAACTTACATTCTAATGAAGGGTCCAAACATGTAGAGACATAATTACAATACAGGTTAACATAATCTCTAGTAGCTTTGGGAGATAATAGTGAATTGAGATATTATTAGTTTTGCCATTGTGATTGTTGAGGCTTCACAGAACAGGTGGCATGTGATTTACATTGAAGAAACAATAGGAGTGTGCCAGGGAGACTGGTAAGATCAATTGCACAGAATTATGTTTGAGAAACTTCATTAAGTTTTTAATGTCTGCAATACAAAATGTATGTGGGTGAATGGAGAGAGATGTGACTCCAAAGTTAGCTGGAGTTAGATTCTGAGTATTTTACAGATACTCTGTTTAAGTTTGGACTTTACCTTTTCATGGCGAGGACCAAATTATGTACGTGCTTTTGGGAGAGAATTGGTTAGGGCTTATTTTAAGAAGATAGTTGACAAAATTGCTGATTATGGATCATAGGAAGACACTATAGAAAGTAAGTAACAAGTGCCAAAGTGATGAAGGCCCAAACAGGTTTTCAAATTTTCTAAGCTATAGTAAAAGTGAGTGCCATCAATAGATTTTTATGAATATCAATATCTTATGATTTTAAGAAATTTACAGAAATATATTTTCATGAAAGAAAATGTCACTGTAAGAATGGCCATAAAATACAAGTACTGAGGATGTGAATATTAATATTTTATGAGTCACTGAGGCTGATTACACCATAGTATCTCATGAAACTCTTTTGCAAGTTCTGCTCAGATAAGGATCCTTGGGGTGGGGCATCTGGAGCACATTGAAGATGCACCCCAGGTTCTTCTTTTCCCCAGGATCATAAAAGTTCCCTCTTCTTCTACTGAGAATCTCATTCAAATTCCTCACTGGAATGGACCTCTGGGTATTCCTTTACCCCAGTAGTGGTTGAAGAAAGGTCTAACTGCTACTCCTGCAAGATCTTTGCATTCAATGTCACTGAAGTCTGGGTGAAGAGGCTCAGAGAGCCATCTTTGTCCACATTTTTGTTGAATCTTTTAGTGAGAAAAATTTCAGTTACACTGTTCTTCACAGGAGCACTTTTGACTTCCAAGGAGTCTTTACGTAACTCTGCTGTCTCATGCTTCAAAGTGTCTAGTTAAAACTATTGGGGCTGTCTTAAAACAAAAGAAACTCAGAATGTATATTGATAAAAAGAAAATTAAGGAGCAAATGAACATGAATATGGGCAGGGAAAGTTTTTCTCAACCATCTTAAAATGCTCAGGAAGTCCTTTTCTTCCTGCTTTACAATATAATCCCATATCCTATGGACAAATAGAAAAATGTTAACACCTCAAAGGCATTGGGAACATTTCACAGCTGCACAGCTATTTTGAGTATAAAAACTTCACACCAATCTATATAACATGGCAGAAATATATTTATCAACCTAATCCTTTTAAATTGATTAATTTTTAAAGGTAAAGTGTGATTTTCTTTAAAGAAAAATATTGTTGAGCAGGTAACTCTAAAATATTGTAGTTTGGGAATTTCTCTTGGAAGTCCTCAAGTACTAAAGTGGAGAGCAATGTGTTTGTGCGGAAGTCTACAAATTTGTTCAAAGAAAGCACTAACACGAAACTAATATTTGGCTACATAAAGGATTTGCTGAAGATTTTCCTTTTAATTTCTAATAGGTATACTTTATTGAAAGGAACTAAAACCCTGAGCTTTCTTATTTTAGGAGGAAAAAAGACATAAAATATTGAGAAAACAAGTAATTCTGGAAAAATAAAATTAAATATATGATGCCTGATGAATGATCTTAAATTGATTACTAACATTCTCTGCCTCCAAAATCAGGAATTGCATACTTTCAACTAATTGCACTGTTTGTATTCATACTGAAGCAATTTTATTTTATTTACAATAATACAGAAATTTAGAAAGAATTGTTAGTTTTAAACAATTTGGCTTTGTAAAAATGTTGTCATTTTACGTGTTCAAAGAAAATTCAAGTTTGGAGATTATATTTGCTTTTATTAAAAGAAAACATGCAAACCTTCTATTCTAGCTCATGTTTGTATTTTTTCTTTTATTTTAAAAACATTTTCAGATGTAGGAAAATAAGTCTTTGGTTTTGTCACTTTCAAAATGGCAGTAAATAAGTTCTAAACCCTATAGTATGGGGAAATGGATACTTTGATACCTTAAACAAGAGCATGATTGATATAATTGGAATTAAATGCAGCTTTATCTATTTAATCATAAATGTAAACGCATGCCTTGTGTCCCAGCAATTCATTTCTAAAAATTTATCTTTTGGATATGCTTTCAAATACATAGAAGAATGTATGTATAAGAATACTCATTGCAGCAATAAATATGTATATTGATTGGGCTTGTTTAAATATATTATTGTAAATCCACCCAATGGAATGTCAGGCGGATATTAAAAAAATAAAGAAGTTTTAAATGCACTGAAATGGAATAACCTTTTTATAGTACATGAAAAAAAATGAAATATAAAAAAGATTCCATATACTGCTGATATTTATTTGTTAAAGAAGAAATTTTCATGTACATACTTATGTGTGCATAGGATATCTGTGGAGGGATATCCAAAGAGCTAGTGACAGTGGTGGCCTTTGGGGAGAAAAGCTGGATAGAAATGGAAAAGAAAATTACTTTTATTGTATATACTTTAATATTGTTTGAATTCTGTTCCCTGTATATGCACTATCAATTCAGAAAAATAAATTAATTCTAGTAAATATAAATAAAACCTCTGGTAGCTATTCTTTTTTTTTCTTGTTTATATTACTCTTTTAAAATAATTATTTATGTTTTAGGAAGAGATAGTAAAGTAGAAGATTAATACTATCAACACTATGGAGCAATATTTACAAGAGTTTTTATCTTCCTTATATAGTCCTAATTCAGGCTAATGTTCTCCATGTGGACAGAAATGTCATTAGCCTATTTATTTTAGTGACTTTGGGAGACCACCATTTTAATCAGGTTATTGGTGTGAAGACAATTAAATGCATAGGATAAATGTGTTGTGATATGATCCTGGTACTCTGAGTGTTCACGGTTTTGGCTTGTGGAGAAGCATAGTGTAGTTTCACAACAAATGTCTGGCCCTTCTGTTTCCTTATATATAATTCTGTAACTTTGAAAAATTTATTTCAAAATAAACAAACACTATTAACAATAAAACGACACAACTACAAACTATACTCTATTTTGAATGAACCATTATCAGATAAATGAGGCTTCACTGAACATAGCAATTGCAAGTGTTCTTCAAAATATTCAAGAAAGTCTATATTTTTACAAGACTTGGCAGTCGAAACATATGTTGGCAGAATATTTAAAACGTATTTCTAGAGAACTGAAAATTCTTCACATGCAATTATGATCCTTTAGCTATTGGCACTGTGTTCTTAACAGTCATTTTATTTAGTTTACATTTCTTATCAAAGTATATTTAGTTCAATACAACAGTTTCTCAAACAATTGAAACATAGAAATAGATACCCCTTTTCCATCATCTAGTCCTGATGGTTCTACACTGGCTACATAAGCAAGAGATGTAATTTATTTTTGATTCTTGACTGTTATTCACACAGAGAGAAGGCTGAATAATTCTTCAGGGTACCTACAGTAAGTCTTCATGAGTTCAAGAATTTGTGAAGTTAATCAAATAAAGTTTTCCCTATCTGTGATCGAGAAATACAATGACACATGTATATAAAATTTTAATCAGCACCAATGTATAATAGTGAATCTCTTAAATGTATTTAATGTCTTAACATAGATAATTTTGAGTTAATGGATTGTGCTAGAGAGATAATGTTTCTGATTCAGTTTTCTTTGTAATCTCTTCCTTTAATTACATTCCTTAGTTTTAGGTCATTGAAGATTTATAAACAATCTGGCTGTGTCTTACTATTCGTTCGTATCCCATGTAGTAAGTTGCTGTATTTCTTTTGTAATTATGTTCCTCTCCAGCATCTTGGGCTATAGAACATCACATGTTCTCCATATTTAAATTAGGGGATAAAGTTATATATCACTGTTGTATAAAATGTTTGTTTTCTCTCATGGAGACCATCAGATTCCCTTAAATTTTCCCTGTGGAAAAAGAAAAAAAAAAGAAATTGAAAAAGTTTATTGATGTGTCCCTTTTTCTGTTTTAGTAACACAGAGTCAAGCACAGATGGTTCCACACATTCTGCTGCCATCCTGATCAACTGCCTCAGTGACGGGCACACTGCTCCAGAGCGATTTGTGGTTTCTGGTGCTAGAAGTGGCAGCGGCTGCTAGCTTTTAAATGATCCATTCTCTCATTAAGAATAATAATAATTACAATGATAAAATTACCACTTTCTAGATATTTTGTTGCACATTTGCAAGCGATATTAGATGCTTTTGCAGTCACAATTCAATTGGGTATTTATGTGAATCAATTTTATCTTAATTTTTAAAATAAGTAAACTTGGCTGTGGAACTCCCATTTTCATAATGGGGTAACATGCTTAATCTAGAAACTTTGAGATAATTGTTTTCACTTCTGATGTACAAATATAATTTTCCTCCTGAGGACATCTGACATTAGTGCTATTATTTGGCTTCCCTCTGCTGTAGTATTCCTTGCTGAGACTGATCTTTGCCTCTGTAGACTGGCGTCCATACCTTCCATCCCTAGTCCCTTGTGGTCTCTGATCCAAACTCCTGGCCAAAGTCCATTTAGCGTAAGAACCCCAGCCATTCAGTCTAAAGACCCCCTGTGTGTGTGTTGGCCCTCTTCTTGGGAGTTGTGTACTCTCTTCTGTTTTCTCTGCTGCTCTGAGTCCTGCTGGACTTTGCAACTTGTCTGCAGACTCATCCATGGAAAAACCTCTTCCAGACATTTGTAATTTCCATCACAAGTTTCTCTTGACGTCTTAGCACTTTTCTGAATAAAGACTTTTGAAGAACTTGAAATTTTACTTGGATGTTTCCTTGCAGTAAAATATAAATTCTCTCCTCTTGGATTTTGCCAATCCCTTCTGAGTATTTACATTCCCCCCCTTTTTTTTCTTTACCCCAAGTCAAGCCTAAAAAGTGTGGGATTGCTGTTCTTTTCTTAGGGACCCAGAGAACATCTAAACCTTAAACCATTGACTTAATATTCTGCAAACTCCGTCTTCCTTGTCCAGAAGTATGCATAAGCCTGTGTGTGTGTGTTTAATATTTCTTCCCTATTGTAGCAGGAAGCTGTTCTTAAGTAATCACCCTCAATCTTTCACTCTGTGCTTGTTTCATAGAATTTATTTAGTCCTCTAGACTCTGTCTCCCTTTCTTCCAAGACAAGATTTTTTGTCATTCAAAACCACAAACTGAAACAGCCCTCATAATAAATTCCTGGGATCTTAAATATGAAAAACTCTGGGTTTTAGAAAATTGTGTTTGTTATGAATTTTAAAGCCCATTTACATAGCTTCTCAATTGGGTTCTTTGTTCTACACTGTACTTGAATGCCCTACTTGAGACCCCAGAGCTAATATTCCTACCGCTTTAGTAGTGCAGAGAAAGACAAGCATAATAGGAATTGCCAGCAATGAGGAGAGTTTAGCGTCAAATGGTTATCCCCTACACATTCATGCACCCCATTTGTTTATGGAGTCACACAATAAACATTTGTGAGGGATGTGCAAATCATCTAGTCACCACACTCATAGATGAAAGAGTAGAGTCTATGACATTATTTTTTTCTTAAGATCACACATATGACAAAAACAAGACTAGAACCCAGTTTCTTTCATTTTTTATAACATGCCACAATATTCCTCTGCTATTCTTTACTCTGTTATCTCTGTCATTTTGGTTGTAGCTACACTGAACCTCCAAAAGTAAGTTTTTTCATGAAAGTTCTGCTTTTGTTATTGCAGAGGAAAGGCACATACCTCATTCTCATTGTTGATGAAATACAACCTGTCAGATTTATGCGCAATATATCTAATATAACTTGCCATGTTTTTTTCTTTTCTACTGTGAGACAGCTTCTCTTTCCTACTAAGCTACCTGAAACCCACATCCACAGTATAATTTTGTAGATTTATATATGTGTATGTGGTTTGTATATAGTTAAAGAATCAGAAGCCTAACAAACTGACAAATCATGTTACTTCAACATCTCACTGTTACACTCCCATCACTGTGGATTGTATATATATGTGTGTACAAAGGTTCTGCATACATATTGTATAGATTATGGTAGAAATTGGATTCTACTTTTAGTGCAGTGAGAAGCTGCTGAAAATTTTAAGCCAAGGAATGAAGTGATCTGATTACCATTTCTTGAAAGATAAGTCAAACTGTTGAGAGGAGATCAAATTGAAAAACTGTAATGGTGAAGGGAAGGTGAAGAGGGACAGAAGAAGGGAAGAAACGGCAGAGAAGAGGCTGTTATAACAGCGGAAGCAAGAGATGCGTCAGGCTGAACTAAGGCAATGGGAAAGGGGATGGAGAGAGTGACAGATCGGATAATTCTGTTGGAAGTAGAGTGAATGGGAATTTCTGTGCTCCTTTCCTGGGAGGAAACTTCAAAGAGAAAGTATTAATAAGTCACTGTGATTCTCTCATTTGGCTAAATGCATTTAATATAGCTTCTCTACTCATCTAAAATGAAACCAGGAAGAATTATAGAGCTCAAAGCACAATAAATAGAGAACAGTTAATACCACGTACTCCAATATTCTTGGTTATTCGGTATCATTTCAATCAGACACAAAGTTTTAAAGAATAATCTCTCAAATGTTGGCACACCAAAATAGACAGTTAATTTATTATTATTAACGCTAGGATTGTTTTAAGGCCAATGGAATTGGACTTTCCTTTTGTTCCTAGTCCAAGAAGCATTTATATTTGTTGATCTTCTTGGCCTGGTGTAAAATCTATCTTTTGAGATTGGCATTCCCCAGTGACTAAGTGGTGAATTATGCTGTCTGGAAAGTTACCGTGAGTTCCACTGTGGTTTTGGTTCAGTAGGTTTTTATGTATTTTTACAAATTTTGTACATACACCCAGAGGCTTTTTGGCCCTAGCTACATTTTGAAACTCAAGAGAGTAAATATGAACCATTTAACGGTCTCCAATTCTAGATTCAGCATTTTAAATATATTAAAATACGTATATGAGGAATTTTCTGAAATTTAAAGCAGAGACTAATTTGGCAAATATTTTATTAATATTAAAAAGGAGCTTTCTCTGCAGCTCACTTGATTATATGTCCTTTAGGTCATAAGAGGCATATTTTGAATCTGAGCTCTGGAACTTAGAAGTATATTTACTATTCTAGATATTTTTTTGAATATCTAGTAGGTGGATAAGATCAATGCTAAAAGACTTAACCTAGGCCGGGGGCGGTGGCTCACACCTGTAATACTAGCACTCTGGGAGGCCGAGGCGGGAGGATCGCTCAAGGTAAGGAGTTTGAAACCAGCCTGAGCAAGAGTAAGACCCCATCTGTACTAATAACAGAAAGAAATTAATTGGCCAACTAAATATATATAGAAAAAAATTAGGTCAACCTGAATTTAGCAACAGTATGGAGAAATGTAAAAAGGTTTATTTGGGAATGAAGAAAAATTCTTTTTTTGGTTAAAGCATAGCTCTTTCAACAACATAAAAAATATATTTGGTAATAGTTTTATTTCTCTCCCATGTGGCAAATGTAAATAATCCATTCAGAAAATAAGGCCACATGGCATATTTTGCTGAAAGTTCAATTGATAGTAAAATAAGACTCTATAATTCTCATATGCATAATAATCTCCCCAAATTAACTGTCAATCACAAAAATTAATATCACACAAAGGTACCTTATGATTTTTAAAGGTAAAAAAAGTCATGAGATACTCAGAATTATGTAAATACATCTTGGAAATTGCCTTTGACCTTGAAAATGTGAGCCTCATTCAGGAAGTTATTACGCATCCTGACACATAGGTAATGATGGTATTTTAATAAAGTGGTATTAGTTTGTGCATAATTACAGTGGGACTATGTTATGCCAGAAGTATACAGAAGTTTCAGAGGTAGAAGCAGTAGTTTGGAACATAGGATTGATGCTTCTATTGTTATTTTCCATCTCACGATACCCTCATTTTGGCCACTGCTTTTTCATCTGCCAAGGGATATCAGAACTCTTGTCTGCTGCTACCTCAAAATGTGGTCAAAGCTTTCGTATTTTGCTTGGTAATCCCTTGAGATCTTTGGATGAAAAGAGCCATAAAAGTCCAAAATGTTTTTCTAGGTGGGGGTTTCCAAAATTGGTCCCTTTGAGGGAGCCACCCACTTGGAGATTGAATGCCCTCCCTGTGTAATGTGGAAAAAGTGGTTGGTGAAATTTGTTCTTCTAGCATCACCAAAGGGGAAAAAAAAAAGCAGGAAAAAAAGAAAAAAAAAAAAAGACAGACGTCTTTATTGTTTAGAAAGTGAAACACACCCAATGGGGATCACTTCATCATTTTTTTAAGTGAATGAAAACATCACAAGTTGAACTGATGAAATGCAGGATAAGCGCAAACAGACTACACCCTTCCTCTTTCAGTCACAAGGAGCAGTGGGCTGCCAATTTTCCCCATTGCACCCACCCTGTCTGGTGAAGGGCCCTAGTTGGCTTGCAAACCGTGTCCATATCTGAGCTACAACTAATCATGCCACCGTTGAGTCACCAACAGAAAATCCCAGACTGGTTGCTTTCCTCTTTGTGGTGTAGTGCAATAATTTAAAAGAGAATCTATTCCCTGTCATTTTTTCTTTTTTTCATCTGAGTCATTTTTTTCCCCTTTTCTTACTCACTTTCATTTCTTCCAGTTCTTAATTATCATCCTTCTCTTAAGCCATCCTTTTCTAATCTCAAGGGCTATTTTAAAAGGATGCTTGCTCACCAGATGCAACTCTCCAAGGGCTCATTTGGAAAAAATAACAATCTCTTTCTGTCCCTTCAGCTGCCAAATGTCATCGTGAGTCATGTTTTTGACTCAATTGACAGAAATACTTAGTATAAATAGTTGGCCTTTCCCAGAGTTGCTTCTTAGCTGCCATTCAATCTTGTTGACTTCCTCTGACTGATAAGATGCAGCATTTGACCAGAGTAGGCTACCTGGTCATTATGTCCTTTGTATCTTTCCTGTCTCTGTTACACCTGACTAAAGCAATCAGATCAAGTGGGTGAAAAGCAAAAGAAGTGTCTGTCAGTTAGCATTCTAGCTGTTGAGTTTGGAACCCTTGCAAAGTTACTCCCCCTCCCAATTGAACTCGGTTCCACATACTAAATCAGAAAGTAAGCAACCTAGTTCCGTAAATAATAATAATAATGTTAATAAAATAATAATTTAGGGTCAATCCTTAATAATGTCACTGTTATTATACAACTTGATGTTAATGACTTGGGAATCATGGAAAGAAACTTGTTTCAAATAGACACAATATTGGTTGGGTTTCTTGCTATTTTAAGAAATAAGAATAGTGGAGTACAAAGAAACTATTGCTGGTATTCACTATTTACCTTGTCAGAATAAAGTTTTTAAAAGTTTAAAAAAGTTTACGTTTATGTACAAACATAAATAAACATGTCAAAGGTTTATTTAACTCATTAATGAGGCTTATCAGTCAAGGGTTTAACTAGGTAAACAAAATCAGTAAGATATATGAATACTGTACACTATGTGTACATTTATTTATTTGTTTGTTCATTTATTTCAAGGCATTGGTGTACAAATTGTGGGGACTGGCTAAGCAAATCTGAAGTTCTACAGGTCATAAAGTCCACAAGGGAAGATTATAAGCATGCTACATCCCCATGAGCATGGACCAAAATTTGTTGTTTACAGATTGACAGGAAAGAATGATTATATATTTTGGATATTAACACCTTATCAGTTACACGGTTTGAAAATATTTTCTTCCATTCTACAGGTGGCTTTTTTACATTGTTGACTGTTTCCTTTGCTGTGAAGAAGCTTTTTAGTTTGTTATAGTCCTACTTGTCTATTTTTGCTTTTGTTGCTTGACCTTTGGTGTCATATTCATAAAATCATTGCCAAGACCCATGTCAACAGGCCTTTCCCCTATGTTCTCTTCTAGGAATTTTATATTAATAGTTTGGGTTTTACACTTAAGTCTTTAATCCATTTTGAGTTGTTTTTTTGTGTATGATGTTAAGATTTCCATCTAATTTAATTCTTCTGCATGTAGCTATACAATTTTCCCAACAGCGTTTGTTGAACAGACTATCCTTTTCCCACTGTGTATTCTTGGAACCGTGTTGAAGATAAGTTTACCATATATGTGTGGATTTATTTCTGGGCTCTCTGTTCTGTCCCATTGATCTATATTTCTCTGTTTTAGTATCTGTAGCTTTGCAATATATTTGGAAATCAGGAAGTACAATACTTCAATTTTTATTCTTATTTTTCAAGATTGTTTTGACTATTTTGGGCCTTTCCTTGTTCCATATGCATACTAGGATTGTTTTTTTTTTTTCTATTTGTAAAAAATGTCTTTGGGATTTTGATAGGAATTGCATTGTATCTGTGGATCTCTTTGCATAGTATGGACATTTTAACAATGTTAATTCTTGAGCACAGATGCCTTTTCATTTCTTTGTGTCTTTAATTTCTTTCATCAGTGTTTTTAGTTTTCAATATGCAAGGCTTTCACTTCCTTAGTTAAGTTTATTTTTAAATATGTTATTCTATTTGGTGCTGTTTCAAATGGGATTTATTTTCCTAATTTCCTTGTCAGATAGCTTTTTATTAGTGTATACAAATACAACTGATTTTTGTATGTTTATTTTGTATCCTGCAACATTACTAAATTTGTTTTTTGCTACCTATTTCTCCCTTCAGTTTTGTCAGTGGTTGCTTTAAATATTTATATTTATATATTTAGGTGCTATTATTTGGTTGCATATATATTTGTAATTGTTATGTCTTCCTGGTGGATTGACACTTTTATTATTATTTGATGTTCTTCTTTGTCTTTGCAGATAGTTTTTAACTTAAAGTTGATTTTGTCTCATATAAGTACGTCTTCCTCTGTTCTCTTTTGAGGTTTTCATTTGCTCAGACTATCTTTTTCTATCCCTTCACATTCCTCCTATGTTTGTCCTTAAATCTAAAGTGAATTTCTTATAGACAGCATATAGTTAGATCTTGTTTTTATTTGTTTTTAATTTATTCGGTCATTCTATGTTTTTTGATTGGGGAGTTTGATCCATTCACATTTAAAGTAATTATTGATAGAGAAAAATTTGTTATTGCCATTTCGTTAATTGTCTTCTGTTTGACTTGTATATATTTTGCCTTGCCCTTCTCTTTTGCTATCTTATTTGTGTTTTGTTGGGTTTTTTTAATATTTATATGCCTTGATTTCTTTTTTTTTAATTTTTTGTAACTTCTATAGGTATTTTCTTTGTGGTTGGCTTACAGAGATTATCTTACAATTATAGTAGTCTATTTTAAGCTGATAACAACTTAGCTTTAATGGCATATAAAAACTTGATACTTTTATTAACCCCTATACTTTATGTTATTGATGTTATAAGTTATATCTATTTGTATTGTATATCAACTTTCATATTTTTTGTTACATTTATTTTTAATACTTTGTCTTTTAACTTTTATACTAGTATATGGTTTGAATGTATGTGACCCTTCCAAATTCATATGTTGGAACCTAATACCCAATGTAATAGTGTTAAGAGGTTGGGACTTTGGGGAAGTGACTAAATCATGAGCTCTCCCCCATCAATAATGGGATTAGTGGTTTTATAGCAGAGGTTGAAGGGAGTACTCTAGTCCCTTTTGCCCTTTATCTCTTTTACCATATGGGGACACAGAGTTTGAGCCTTTTTTCCCCTTTAGCCATGTGAGGATACAGCAAAAGGTATAAACCTGAAGTAGAGAGCAAGCCTTTACCAGACACCAATCTGCTGGTGCCTTGATCTTGGACTTCCCAGCCTCCAGCCTATGAGAAATAAATTTCTATTGTTTATAAATTACTCAGTTTGGGGTATTTTGTTATAGCAGCAAAACAGACTAAGATGACTAGAATAAAAGTAATTTACCCACCAATGTTACTATAATACAATATTCTGTATTTGTCAACATATTTATTTTTACCAATTAATTTTATACTCTCATACGTTATCATGTTGCTGTTTGGTATCTTTTCATTTTAAATTGAAGAACTCCCTTTAATTCTTTTAAGGCAGGTCTAGTGGTGATGTACTACCTCAGTTTTGTCTGGGAAAATCTTTAGTTTTCCTTCTTTTTGAAGAAGTTTTGCCAGGTACAATAACCTTGGTTAACAGATTTGTTTATTCTTTCATTCAGTACTTTGAATATATTACACCATTCCCTCTGGTGTGGAATGTTTCTGCTGAAAAATCTGAGAGTCTTGTGAAGGGTCTCTTGTACATGACAAGTAACTTTTCTTTGCCACTCAAAAATTCTCTTTGTCTTTGACAATTTTATTAATAATATAATGTGTCCTATTTCATCTTTCTTATTTGGGATATTTTGAGTTTTCTGACTCTGAATGTCCATTTTCTTTCCCAGATTTGGGAAATTTTCAGCCATTATTTCTTTAAATAAGCTTTCTGGTCCTTTTGCTCTATCCAGCTCTTTTTATATATCTATAATGCATATTGGGCCATTTGTTGTTATTCCACAAATACTTTAAGCTATCTTCACTTTTGTTCATTCTTTTATCTTCTGAGTGGATTATTTCCAATGATCTTAGAGTTCTCTGATTCTCTTTTTTGCTTACTCCAGCCTACTGTTGAACCTTTTTATTGAATTTTACAGTTCAGTTACTATATACTTTAGCTCCAGGATCTATTCTTGGCTTTTCTTTATTATCTTTTATCTCTTTAAAAAGTTTTCCTTTGCTAATGCAATGCTTTCCTGAGCTCATTGAGCATTTTTATGACTGATATTTTGAATTCTCTGTCACATAATTCACATATCTCCATTTTGTTAAAGTTGGTTTCTTGTGAGTTTTAACTTTCTTCTATATTTTCCTTGGCTCTTTGTATTGGTATCTATGCATTAGGAACAAACTATCAATTCTCCCAGTCTACACACATCGGCTTTGTACAGGAGAAGAGCTCCACCAATCAACTTGTTCTAAGATTCTATGGGTCTCTCCAATCTTTATATTAGTCCAAACCACTCTGTTTCTTCTCAGGGCCCTCAGGCATCTAGAGTATGTCAGGCCTTTTGAGTACTCCAAGATAGGCAAGCTAGAAGTTAATACTTTCAGTAGTATCCAAAGAAGTTGGAACTATGATTGCATAGTTCAACTCTTTTCCTCCCTATAAAGAATCTGGGAGGTGGGATTTATCACCCATTTGCTCTGCACTGAATGAGGAGAGGAGATGTGGTGAATGCCCACATGCTAGTTCAAACCACTGTTCTGTTCTCTGTAGCTCCCAGAGAACTGGTTTATGGCATACCCTGTCAGCTCTCCCAGAGAGTGAGATAGAAGCTAGACTTTTGGGTAGCATCCAGAAAACTTAGGATGCTAGTTGTCTAATCCAACTCCTTTGTACCTCAGGGAGAAGCTGGGAGCTGGGGCTTCCCTCCTGATTGTGTGACATTGTGCCAGAGGAGGGAATTTAGGCAAGAAGATGTCTTTGCTTTTTCTACTTGTTTCAATGTTTCTAGTTTTACACTGACCTGAAGTGTAGTCGCCTCTTAACTAGTTTTTAGATTTCTCACAAATGGGATTGATCCATGTGTTGCTATTAAATCAGTGTCTCCATGAATAGAAGAAGATTCCAGGGTTTTCTTTTCTGCCATTTTGCTGTGTCACACTGGGATCATTATTTTTTTACTTGAGCAATTTTTTTTCTATGATGACATAAGATATATACTCAAAATTGAAAATAATCACCTTGAAAATAATCAAACTTGAAAATAATCAATTGATTTAGTAATAACAAAGAAAACAGTGTGCCTTGAAAGTTTCATGCTATTACAGGCATATATCACTGTCTTGAACCCAATTGATTTATTTTCTTCTCTCCTAAACTAATGACCATATAGATCATATTTATAGACCAATCATTCAGTAAGTATTTATAAGTATGCATTTCAAATGCAGCTTGAAATAACATATTTTGGTAAAAAATGGGAAATCATCAGTGCATTTTGCTTCATTTGTCCGAAAACAAATCAAACTCCATAAGAGACTCTTCACTACATGCTTTCTTGAGATTTTTATACACAATTGCTTAAAAGAATTTTCACCTTTTGAGACAATGAAGACATCATTGAAATGTTGTAGATAATAGGAAACTGATGTCTGAAACTATTGTTAGCACAATGGACAAATTCACATTGATGTGAATCCAACTACTGCTTCATTTTAGATATTTGGATATTTAGTGACTCCAATGACTATATAAAGAACCCCTAACACATTTCTCTTACTCTACTCTCACTCTTTTCCAGTTATCTTCCAATTAGCTGGCCAACATAATTATTACAAAATACACAGATCTTTATTTTACTTTCTGGTGTAATAAAATGCATCCATAATGCATACTGCCGACTGGATCAATGTCACTCACCTAAGCATGATAGTTAAGAGCTTTCAAGATCTTGATCTCATTATCTCTTCAACTTTATTTCTGGCTATGAATAGTCAGCTTCTATGTGCACTATTTTTCCATCAAAAGGAAAAATTTGTTATTTTCCAAATCTTTCAAATGAGCCTTACTGTATAGTTTACTGCATACAATTTCTTCTGCAAGAAATACCCTTTACCCATTTGTCCTTTTAGAGAACTTCTATTCATCCTTTAAAATTCAGCTTAGAGTCTCTTCCTCTGAGAAACCTCCCACTATTCCTGCCTTTTCTTTTCAGGTAATTAAGTGATGATTTTTCAAGTTTTAATGGCACTCTGTGGGGGTAACTCTGTTCTAGCCTTTAGCTTATTACTGATTCAAAAGGCTTTTGTGTTGGTCATTTGCTCCCCCAGTGTACATGTTTTGCCTTCTATTTCTTTGTCTCAGAATTTAGCTCAGTGTTTAATTAGGTAATAGCTGCTTATTCAAAATAAACATTTGTTGAATACCTAATATAATCAGTTTTTCTGATCTGATGCTTGGAAAATTAAAGCAGGTAAGTAGAGAAGGCATTCACTTGAGGTCATGATCATTTGATTATTTCTATTTTTACTAGTGGGGTCTCAAACTTTATTTTGCCTCTGAATCACCTCTTTAAAACACAGATTGCTTGGCTTCCTCCCAGAGTTTCAGATTTAGTAGGTTTGGGCTACAGCCATAGAATTTGCATTTCTAACCAGTATGCAGTTGTTGCTGCTCTTGTTGTTCAAGGACTACACTTTATCTACAGAAATACCATGGAGCTAAAAGAAAATATGTGTATTTAATAAATGGTTATTCAACTGATAGTGTTTTAGTTGTAAAGACAACCTGAGTATGATTTGTTATGTTCCCTTCTAAATCAAGAGAAATGAAAAGATATGGACACATTTTATTTCATTTTATTCAATGAAAAATATTAATATTCTGAATTTTTCTTCATAGTCATACATCCCCCTCATTAATTTGCAATATGCTTAACAAGGTACATTTTTTAAAATTCTGACAATGTTAGTTTTCCTTAAATAAGGGGAACTTAACTTTTTGTGGGGAGAGGGAAAGAGGTTTTCATAACCATCTATTTTCCCACAAAAGCAATTAACCTTCTCAGAAAAGTGTACATATGTAGTAAGTTCATCATGTTATTTTAGGTGGCCCCTAGACTATCTTGAACTTTATATGTGACCTTCCATTAAGCATTTTTACTTTTAAACTTGTCCTAGTGGGGAGGAAGGATTGTAGAGGTAAAATGAAAGAAGGCTTTAAAAAGGTAAACCCCAAGAAAGCTAAAAAAACAAATTAAAAAAACAAATTCAGCAAAGTTGCAGGATACAAAATCAACAAAAAAAATTTGTTGTGTTTCTATATACCAGCAATGAATGATCCAAAAAGAAATTTAAAAAGCATGTCCATTTATAATAGCATCTAAAAACTTAAAATACCAGGGAATAAATTTAACCAAAGAGGCATAACACTGTACACTGAACACTACAAAATATTGCTGAAAGGAATGAAAGGAGGTAAATAAATGGAAAGACATTTCACATCTTTGGTTGGGAATATTTAATATTGTTAACATGTCAATACTACCCAAGTGACTTACAGATTAAATGTAATTCCTGCTAAAATTCCAATCATCTTTTTTGAAAAAAAGGATTAGCCAATTCTCAAATTCATATGAAATTGCAAAGGGTCCCAAATAGCAAAAGCAATCTTGAAAAAGAAGAAAGATGGAGGAATCATACTTCCCACTTTCAAAACTTATCATAAATCTGTAGTAATCAAAACAGTATGGTTCAGGCAGATGGACAGACACATAGATCAATGGAACAGAATTTAAAGTCCTGAAATAAATGCATACTTGTATAACCAATAGAGTTTAAACAAAGATGTCAAGTTCACTAAATGGGAAAGGAACAGTTTCTTTTACAAATAGTTCTGGGACAATAGGATTTCCACATGCAAAATAATTTAGTTGGCCCAATACCGCATGCCATATGCAAAAATTAAGCAAAATGCATCAATAATGTAAATATAAATTCTAAAACAATAAAGCCCTTAGAAGAATACATAAGGATATATCTTTATGATCTTGGAATTACTAATGGATTCTTAGATATGACACCAAAAGCATGATCAACAAAAGAAAAAAATAGATAAATTGAACTTCATTAAAATTAAAAATGTTTGTATATTAAAGGACATTATCAAGAATATTTAAAGACAACCTAGGAAAGGGGGAATATAGTTTTAAGTTGTATGTCTGATAATTGTTTAACATCCAAAATATGTAAAAACTCTTAAAAGTAAATAACAAAATGATAGACAATTTAAATAAACATTTCTCCAAAGAAGATGTACAAATGGACTATAAGTGCATGAAAAGATGATCAATATCTGTCTTAGTCTATTTGTTCTGCTATAGTAAAATAACTGAGACTGGGTAATTTACAAACTACAGAAATTTATTTCTCACAGTTCTGGAAACTGGTAAGTCCAAGATTGAGGCACCAGCAGGTTCAATGTCTGGTGAAGCCTCATTGTCTGCTCCAAAGATGCACCTTGATGCTGTGTCCTCACATGGTAAAGAGATGGAAGGGCCAAGCAGCTCTCTGAAGACTCTTTCAGAAGGGCATTAATCCCATTCAGGAGAGTGAAGTCCTCCTGACATAATCACTTCCCAAAGTCCCCACCTTTTAATATCATCACCTTAGGGGTTTAAGTTCAAACATACGAATTTTGGAGAGATACATACATTCAAACCATAGCAACATCATTAATCGCTAGTGAAATGCAACACACCATTTTACATGTACTGGGATGGCTGTGACAAAAGAAAAAATGGAAAATAAAAAGTGTTGATGAGGATGTGCAGAAATTAGAATGCGTGCCCATTGCTGGTGGGGAGATAAAATGGTGGGACCATAAACTGAGAAAACTCTTTGGCTGCTCGTCAAAAAGCTAAATACGGAATCGCCATATGACCCAGCATTTTACCTTTGCTTTCTACCCCACAGTGTTAAATATAGGACCCAAACATATTTATATGCCAATGTTTATTGCAGCATTATTCACAGTAGCTAAAATGTGGATACGACCTAAATATCCATCATGAAATGAATAGAAAAAATAATTCAGACTTAAATAGGTATAAAATTCTAATACCTGCTACAACATCGGTGAACCTTAAAAATATTGTGTTAAACAAAATCAGTTAGACACAAAAGAACAAATATTGTATGATTCTACCTGTATGAAATATTTAGAATAAGTAAGTTAATAAAAAAAGAAATTGGATTAAAGGTTACCAGGGAATGAGAGAAGGGGATATGCAGAATTCTTATTTAATATTTACAGTTTCTGTTTGGGATAATGAACAAGTTTTGAATTAAATAGTGGTAATGATTACAAAACACTGTGAATGTAATGCATGCCATTAAATTAAACACTTAAAAATGGTAAAAATTGAAAAAAAAACAATATAAGCAGGTACAGAGAAATAAATAAAGATATATTAAGCCCCAAAGGAAATAAGCACTAGCAATTTTTTGGTGTTTACAATATTCTAGATTTTTCTAGGTGTTTTTATATATGTTAACTCACTAAATATTTACACAGCCCTGCAATGTCAGTATTACTACTTTTCTCAGCTCATTGGTGAGAAAATGAGGAGCAGAAAGTTTGAATGACTTGTTAAGCATCACATAACTAGTAGATAGGAAAGCCAAGACTTGAACCCAGGCAACTAGTCTCTAAAACCCATGCTTTTAGCCACGTTCGTAATTGCATTACTGCCTCTGGCAATGCTGAATGAGGTGAAGGAACCTTGTACTACAGGAAGCTGGAGGCTAGGAAAAGTCAGTCTCTTTTTAGTCACTCTGGCTTCATAAAGACAATAAAATTTACAGATCCAATGCCCAATTATCAAAGTGTATACATTTTCCATTTGTGTACTATTGTCCTAAGTAACTTTGAGTGAGTAGAATCTAATGAATTTTCTTATCTGATGGAATCACTGAACACCTGCTTTAAACTTTTTTTAGTAAATGATAATTTATTAAAATAGATGATTCTTAAAGAGACATTATGAGAGTTACAATAGAAATTGCTGAGAAATATGGTTTCTTTTTAACAAAAGGATTCATATAACACTAAGAATATAATAATGTAAAAGCTAATATACATTCTTTTCAATATTTATTTCCTTTCTGCTAATTATAACTCCAACAACACATTATTTTTTATAGAAGCAATAATGCATATATCAATATGTAAGACATTTATTGAACACCTATTTTATGCACAAGTAAATGCGAGCTCTTCCCACATCAATGACAAATTACAGAGAAATCCTGGTGGTAGCTGCCTGCCTGATTATTGTTTATGTTCAGCATTGCTTTCCCCCTAGCCACTTAGAAAATTTGGGTTTTATTTGAGAGATGAGTTATAAAGAAAAACAACAAAAATATTATCTTTGGATCATGGTATTTTTACACACATCAAAATGGTTTTCAGAAAAGTATTTTAGATACTTTTTTAAATGTAAGTACTCTCTGTCAAGTTTTACTCACCCTAGTATGAAACTTAAAACATTTTAGGTACAACCCAGAGGAACTTTATACGCTATAAGCAATGATGTCAGAAGAACAACTGTGGTCTTTATTAGCAATTTTGATTTGTAGCAATCTTCATTGCCAATTTTCACAACTCTCTTTCCTTTTTTTCCTCTTCTTCCCCACTGCCCCCTGCAAATAGTCTGGAACTAGAGCTCTTGACTCCTGGGATCAATCTCTACTAGAAAACATGAAGTAAAACTTCTGTCTGGTTCTGTATTTTAGCTCTTCCTGGCTGGAATTCAGTTATATACAAGACACATGGCTGTTTCAAATCAATATGATTAAAAAAAAAAAAAAAAGATTTGCTTCCAAGGAAACACTTGTTAATTACCAATAAGTATTACTTAAGACTTGAAAGATCCGAAATTTAGAATAGCCTCTTGATAACTTTTCTGTTTCACATGTAATCAGGTTATCAAGAAATATGAATGATAGATATGAAATATAAACATGATATTAATTTTTCATCAACCACTGTCTTCAATCTCACTTTTGGATTTTCCTTCTCTCAGTCTGGAGTACATCTGAGTAGACTTGGCAGCTTTCTGGCCACTTTCATGTGTTGATTAATACAAATCAAATAAATTCATTCTCACATTCAATTGAAAGAGTCTCTCTCACCATTTTTCCTACCCCCCAGATTGACCTGAAATGTACTGTGGATGGTATAATCTGTTCTTTCACTCTTGCTACCTTCTCTTCTTGTATTGCTCCTACAAGGGTAAAAAAGACATAACGTAAAGAAGGGTAGAAGTTTAGAGTTAGTAGTGCTGTTGCAAATGTTCAAATGCTAATGCTGACTGTCATTTAGCATGCATCTGTGAGCTTTGGAGACTGTCTACTGGGATCTCTGAACTGTTTACTTATATGGGAAATACACTCTGTTTAATCACTAGAAATTCTTCTTCAGCTCTCCATTTACCCTTCCCCAGGAATATACACTACAGCCTATTGTGCCGAATCCCCTCATAGTGAGAGGATGCCTCGTAGGCAAGGTTCTTTAAAGGAACCTTGGGTCAAGCTAATTTTCAGAGTTTTCACTGGTACATGGAAATTCAGTGTACTAGAGATTTGACTAGTTGTGTCTCAAACCAATTTCCTTTTAATTCTGGACACACAGCTAAGCTGTATTTCCCAGTTTCCCTTGAATTTAATATGAACATGCAACTGACTCTAGCCAATGAAATATGAGTCTAAATGCTATTTGCAGGCCTAAAACCTCCATATACAATCTTCCACATTCTTTTCACATCTGCCTCTTTGAGCCACCAATGTCTTGGAGGGCACATTTGAAAATAAGGGAAACACAAGAAAAATAAAGCTAGATCCAATTAAAGTAGAGTTACTTGCTTCTTTGTAATTTTAGTAAGCAAGAATAAATTTCCATCACACTGGAACCATTATACAAAGGTTATTAAGTATAAAATGTCTGATTTCCTTAAGTGCTAAGTTTGACAGTTGATATCTCTGACATTTCACTTTGACACTTCTCGTTTAATTTTTATTGTGAAGGTACATCCTCATTCTTTCAAACACATGGTTTGGTTTGTGATTGTCTTTCAAAGTATTTTTTAGAGCAATTTTTGTGAAATCATGGATAAGTCAGAATTCATGTTATTTTTGAATATGAGTTCTACCGTGGAACCAATGCAGACAGCTGAAAATATCAACGGAGTGTTTGGGAAGGATGTGGCTAATGAATGCACAGTCCATCAATGGTTTGAGAAGTTCCACTGTGGTGATTTTCGTCTTGAAAATGAGCCACATGGGCCACCTGAGACCAAGATGGATAATGATAAGCTGAAAACTGTAGTGGAAATGAATCCATCTCAATCTATGCATGAATTAGCAGCAAAGTTCAACATTGCTTGTCAACAATATTGGACCATTTGAAACAAAGCACATGGTCCAATAGTAAAGAAGCTTCAAAATGGATTCTGCATGAATTAAATGAACATTAGAAGAGAAATTGTCTCCAAGCTTGCCTTTCTTTGATGTCACGACATAAAGACAAACCACTTATACTATATTGTGATGTATGAAAAATGGATTATTTTTGACAATTGCAAGCATTTGGCATAATGGTTGGATAAAGATGAAGTGGCAAAACACAATCCAAAACTGAATATTCATCAAAAAAAGCTAATTGTGTCTGTTTGGTGGTCCAGCGCTGGTCCAAAGCTGTAGTTTATCCACTACAGCTTTGTGAAACCTGGTCAATCAATAACAGAGGATGTCTGCTGCAGCCAATTGGATGAAATGATGAGGATGTTTATGATTAAGCAGCTGAGATTGGTTAATAGAGACAGGTTAATCCTCTCGCAAGACAACACTTGATCACATGTCACACAAACAATGCTGCTCAAACTACAGAGGCTGGACATGGAAACTCTCTATCACTCACCATATTCACCAGACCTTGCACCAACTGACTCCCACTTCTTCCAGGCTTTGACCACTTCTTGCAAGGAAAAATATTCAATTCTCAACAAGCTGTGGAAATGCCTTTGGCGATTTCATCGCCACTCACTCTCCAGCTTTCTTCGCTACTGGCATAAACAAGCTATCATTAAGATGGCAAAACTGTGTTGATAGTTTAGGAGCATACTCTGATTAATTATACTGCTTCTTGTTTGAGATATTAATAAAATAAACTTTTGATTTTAAATTGGACATTTCATATTTAATGACTTAATACATTTTGGAGTGTGTTTGTCATGGCAGTTAGCAGTACCTTAACTAATTCATGTATGCAGTTTTACTAGAGTTGTGAGGCTTAGCAAATAAAAATGATGGTTATCCACTTAAATTTGAATTTCAGATAAACAAGACATCGTATTTAAATTAACTGTGTCCCATACAATACTTAGAACATGTTAACATTAAAAATTATTCATTTTCTATCTGAAATTCAAATTTAACTGGGCATTCTATATTTTATCTGTCAACCCTAATTCCTACTACACTAAAAATTGGACATACATGACACTCTCAATGATTCCTTCTCTTGTCATTCCACTGTCTTTGGCTTCTCCACTTGGAATCTAATTTTTGGATATCTGTAGAAGAGAATCAGCTGCTAGCATTTACTTTCACATATACCTTGAAACTCCAAGGAAATAGATGCCAGTCTCTTCCCAAAACTCTCCCAGCCAAATCTACTTCAGTATCCTGGTACAATTTTCTCTAGTTCAGCAATCACCCATCTGGGGAATTTTATATGAGCTTTGCCTTCTGTAGGCTCTTCATGAATCTCTTAGAGCCTAATTAGCTTTGTTTTGGGGCATAGAGTGACACCACATTTCTTAATAATCATACAATTTAACACTCAGATGAACTATTTTCTCTCACCAATGTAAACCCTTTTTTTAATCATGCTGGAAGAAGTAATGGGAGTGAATAAAGCAGAGGGTCTGGTCAAAACTTAATAAATCCTATGACAATGTGTCTTGAAACTCCTCTTCAGAATGTGGAGAAGCTTATTACCTATTTTTCTTGCTGGGTCTTCACCATTAATTATGAGACAACAAGAAAAGTTTCATTGAATATTCAGTTACATACCTTTAGATTATCCAAAAAATTGGGAAAATGTGGCACTTATTTCTATATCCTTCATTTTGCTATAACAAGACAACATTAGACAATTGAATACAAAATAGTGTCTCTTTTGTACTCTGTATCTTTGAATTAACATCTCCAATAAAATAAAGTTATCAATTGGTTATAGAGCTTGCCAAATTCTGTAAAAACCCCATACTATATGCTCTATGCTTTAGTTATGTACTATATATTATTTTTCTCTTCTGTCATTATAATACATTTGGAAAAATGTAATACTAAATATTGAGTTGGAGTTTTGTTTTGTTTCTCCACTTATTTTAAACAATTTAACCTATATTTTTCCCAAAGCTTGATTTATTTCTAAGAAAGAAAGTATATTTCTTTAGATAAGGGAGTACAATTTAATGCACTGATACCTGATATTTAATATAATAATTCTTTAAAAGTTCAAAGGAAATAATGCTCCTGAAAAATTAGAGCAACACATACTTTCAAATAAATTTGAATAAAGTAGAGTATTATTTTGTAAAAATAATATATTTTGTGAGAGATAAGAAATTGAAGCTGTAGCAAAACTGATTATGAAGTGGATAAGAAACTTAGGTCAGAGACAAATATTTACAGTGTTATTTTTAACTTTTCAGTATCAGCTCTTAGATCTATGACAGGAAAACTGAAAATAGAAAAACAAAGGGACTCAAATCATATAATTGCATTACATGTTATTTATATTATACGGTACTCTGTTTCTCAATCTAATTTCCATGGTTAGTATCAAAAATATTTAGTTTAATATAAAAATACAACATATTATGAGACAGATGCGTAAAGCAAAACCAGAACATACAGTGATCTTATATCTATCCAGTGAAAAAATAAGGAAGCCATTCAATGGAAATCTAATTTCATATTTTACATTATGAGTTTTACTCAATATTTAGAAAATATTGAAAACATCTGCAAATAAAAGGTAAGCAAAACAGAATATACGAAACCTTATTAACTCAGGTTAGGAAATATTATCCCAGACCAGGAGTTGGCAGACTTTTCTGTAAAGGTCCAGTTAGTAAATATTTTAGGATTTGTGGACCATGCAGTCTCTGTAGCATCCATGCATAAATGAATAAGCATGCTTATGTTTCAATAAAGCTTTATATACAACTACAGGCTATAGACTGTGTTTGGTCCAAGGGCCAGAGTTTGTCCACCCTTGTGTAATGTAAGTACACATTACATATTTTTTCTCAACAATAAAGACGTATTAACTACTTCTCATTTTACAAATATATTCCAGTTTTGTTTCATACCAATTTCCCACCAAATTCTTCTCTCCCTTTTGACACTCACAGTTGGTCTATTGAGAAGCCTGTTTATTATTTCATAGATAGAGTTTTTAAAGAGAATAGACTCAAAACAGATCTAATCATTCGCTAAGCTGTTTGTGATTTTAAAGGGATGACAATGCTGAGACAATGAAGTTCATTATTCAAAAGTAAAACAATGCTTTCTGGAAATGATTGCACTTTTCTTAATCCATTTGATTTTTTTTTTTAAACTTGGTTTAGGAAGGATCTAAGTGCACCACCTAAGTGATTTTGCTGTGAACTTTGAGATTTCTCCTCAAATATTTACAATTCACTTATAAGCAATCAGAGATGTTTTGATTAATTATCACACTTTTGCTGGTGCTCTCATTGTATAACAGATCACTTCCTTGAAATCATCCTTCTGATGAACCGCTTCATGGGATAAATAGTACTGTAATTGTAAAAATAGCCTCTTGGTGGCCATATGTATCTGTCCCTACCCCTTGACTCTCGATTGTGCAAAATTCATTTTTAATTAATTCATAAATTCAACAGACATTTGTAGAGAATAAACTGCACTTAATGTTAGGCATTGAATGAGTTTTGGCTACACATAGGGTAAGTTGCTATTTGTGAAATCAATAAACAAAAACTATTCCAATAAAAATAAATTTATTTTTAAGCATAAAAAAATATTTCTAGCTTCAGTGCCTTAAACCATGCACACTAAGATAATGATAAATCCTATGTGAGAAAAATGCCCTTTTGAAGATTTCTCTTGAAATTTGTTGAAGTGGAAAACTTTGCACTGGTTTCCAACGGTATTTACAGATTTAGATGCCTCAGCTTCTTTCTCTTCCTTTAGTGCCCCTGGAGGCAAATCTTTATTTCATTTTTTTCTGTGTCTCTGAACCATTTTTGGTTTGGTTTCTTTTGACTACAATAAGGGGAAAAAAAAGCCTAGAATTAGGTACTCCTAAGTTTAATATCATCGTATATAAGTTTGTCATATGCTTACCAAACTTCTCTTTTCCTATTTCCCACCAAATACACACAATCCTCCTGTTTTATGGTAGGTATGTTCTATAGTCACTGCAAACACTGAAATAGAAAAGAAAAACCATTGCTCCTGGGGGAAATATGGGGTTAGGTTTCTAAGAGCCTCTGGTCACATTTTTGTCAACCAATCAATACATAACCTTGTTTTATGTGTGTTTCTGTTTAAAAATGCCTTATTTAATATATATTGTAGATTCATTAACCTTGAACTCATGGCCAACAACTTTATAACTCATGCCTGAATAAGATTTATCTAACACACATATTTTCTCCATGAGGCACATCACAGGAAAACTAGAGAGCATTTCAGCACTACACATTAGAAACTATTTTAAACATTGACATCTCCAACAAAAAGGACAAAAATACAAAAGAAGAAAGTGGCACTAAAAACACTACTAAAAAGACACTTGTTTATAGCATGAGCGCTAAAATAAGAAGGCAGAGCATTGCCTTGTTTGATCTTGTTTGATCTCAGTTGGGAACCTGCTTTATAGGTGATTTAAATATTTTTGCCACTCTGTGCATGTCTTTGAATGACCATGAAAGCACTGTGAGTATTGATTTTGGGGTTAAAAATAAATATTAGCCAGTAGGTGAATTTATCAAAATGAAGATCAATTGTACTTTCATCCAATTTTCTTCCCTTAAGTCATTTTTCTACTTAGTTCTTTTCAAATTTACCTTATAACAAGATGGAAAGAAAATGGATCCTTCTTGTTACTTATGTGCATTTTCACTTAATTATTTTTATATTGAAATGTTAACATTTCTTGATATTTATTTATATTATGATGACTTACTTTTCCCGTTGTTAAAGAATGGAGAGGAAAGTTGACAAACTCTAATAGCTTTAGCAGAGCATCATATATAATTTGTCTGAAGGTGCAACTCTCATAAGGTGGTATTCAGAAATAGAATAAAGTGTATTTCTGAATTGCCTCACAAAATGTTCAGCTTCTGTCTAAACAGTGAAAATCTATTGCAAAATAAATATCAGTGTATAATTTCAGACTATTTTAGGTAATATATTTTCAAAGTTCAAATTCTATGCTGCATAAAAGAATAATTATTTTGTCAGATGGTTAAGTCCACTTTGCATACAGGAAGAAAAATGATTGGAAAATTTGAGTTTATAAATAGAAAATAACATGGTACCATATCATCTTTTTCCTTAAGGGAATCATAATATTTTCACAGTGATTTCCAAAACAAAATAATTCTCTGACATATTTTTGAGTCAGTTCCCAATACCTGCCAAACCTTCAGCTCCATGGAGTAAGAGATTCTGACTTTCTTGATCAAGGTTATTTGACTAATATATAATGCAAGACACATAGTAGGTGCTTAACAAATGTTGGCCAAATGAGTAAATGACTCAGTTTACAAATACCAAAACCTGAAAATTATGAAAGATTTCTTCTTCAAAATCCATCTTCCCAGAGATTCAGAGCCCTTTTAAAAAAAGGCTTTTAGGTTTACTTTTGTTTTTTTCCTATTATGTTGATTTCTTTATATTTTAATGAGTAATCTTATAAAATACTTAATAATAATATTTCAGTGTAAATCAATATAAGTCAAAAATATAACAGGTTTTTGGTTTCCTAGGTAATCCAAATTTCATCAAGAGCTTACATGGCTTACCTAAATAGCCATGTATTCAGTTTATGTACCTTTCTTTCTCATTAACTTTATATTCTTCTTCCAGTTTAAGATAAAAATTGAAATGCAATACAAGTAAGCTAGAAATCAATAAAATAAGATTACCAGAAAAATCCCAAAATATTTGGAAAGTTAGACATATACTTCTAAAATTATGTATGAATCAAAGAAGAAATTACAATGAAAATTACAAAATATTTTTAATGGACTGACAATAAAACACTACATATCAAAAATTGGAGTGCAGCTCAATTTGTGATTAGAAAAATTGTATAGCTTTAGATCAGAAAAGGTAAATGGCTGAAAATTAGTGAGCTAAGCATTGATCTAAATAACTTGAAAAAATTGCAATGACACATAAAGAAAATAGAAGGAAATAAATTATAAATATAAGAACAAAAACCATTAAAACAGAAAACAAACATGTTATAAAGGCCTAACAAAACTAAAAGCTGGTTCTTTACAGTGGTCCCTGACCTTTGTGGCACCAAGGATCTGTTTCATGGAAGACAATTTTTTCACAGACAGGGTGGGGGTTAAGAGGGGAGGTGGAGCTCAGGTGGTGATGAGGCAGACGGGTAGCAGCTGTAAATACAGATGACGCTTCCGTGGCTAGCTCACCGCTCACCTCCTCCTGCTGGGTGGCCCCTTGGTTCCTTAATAATAGAGAAAACTTTTCATGGATTGGAATATTTAATATTGGTGACAATGTCAGTACTCCTCAAATTGATATGATTGATACGTAGTCAGTAAACTCTCGACTAAAACCCCAACAGTTTTTCTTCCCCAGAACTCGAAAAAGTTATTCTAAAATTTATATAGAATTACGAATTCATTACTAGGCAGAAAATTTTGAAATAGAAAAAAGTGGGAGCATTTGCTTTATTAGATATTAAGACTTTTATAAAACTAGTGTGAAGACAGTTGTTGGTATCAGGATAGACGAATAGAGAAATAGAGCAGAATTAAAGTCCAATAACAGACATACACAGACACAATACACAATAAAGTGAATTTTCAGAGCAGTGAAAAATTGATAGGCTATTTTATAAATAATATTGGTTATTAGATACGTAAACAAAAAAAATTGACCTCTACTTTATACCAAAATCAATAACAGGTGGACTGAAACTATAAATGTCAAAGGAAAGCAATAAAGACACTATAAAAATGTAGAAAGTACCTCCCTGTGGGAGGTTGAGAAAATATTTCTTTAATAGGACACAATAGCTAACTATAAAGAAAAATATTGATAACTAGAGTATAACAAAATTAAGAAATTTGTTTATTCAAAGAAACAAATAAAATAGTGAAATGGCAAGCCACAGAGTAGTATTGGTAATAAAAAAGTCTGCTTGTTTTTGAAACTATGAAGAATTTCTATAAATCAGTAAGAAAAAATAGTACAAAAGAAAATGTCCATAAGAAATGAACAGGCACATTAAAAGAGAATTATTTCAAATGCCCAATAAATATTCATATGTTGTTTAATCTCATTGGCAACCTAATAATAATGAGAAAAACGTAAGTTAATATAAGAAGAAGATATGAACATACAACTGCCAGAATGGTTAAATATAAAAATGCAATAATGCCATGTGTTGACAAACTTGTGGAGCACCGGAACTCTGTATACTGTTGATATGTTTATAAATTATAGCTGCTTTTGAAAACTGCATGGTATCATTTACTGAAATTGAACAGACATACTCTGTGACCCATTAATTCACTATATAGATATATACCCAATAAAAATGCTTACACCTATGCATCTAGATATAGGCCTAGAAGGCACTATGGACCAGTATGATGTTTTATGGGATATCAAATTGATTAAGTTCCCACAGATTGCATGATAATTGAAAGGAGAGTCAACATTGCCTTAAGGCAGTCAAGTTATAGAGTTGCTGTTGCCAAATGAAATCAAACTGCAACTGATTTTCATTTCTGACAGATATTGCAGAGTAAGGAGTATTTTCTGAATCAAAAGCGTCACACCACATGACAAGGGGCTTTGCTGCTTTTTTTCAATCACAATACCAATGCAAAAAATACTGCAGTTTAGCACTCTATGTCTCTGGAAGGCAGTGAGTGTCTAGTTATTTCTCAGAAAATCTGGATGTTTGTTTTCTTTTGCCCAGTGCACAGTCTCTTTATTAAATAAAACACATATTTTGGGGGAAAGCTTAGAGGAATATTCAGAATATCTACAAGTTGGTATGGTCTGAGCTCAGAGAGACCCATATGTCCTCTCAATCAAAGGAACTCTGGGGAGGGAGATTAATAAGAGGCTATGAATTCCCATTATGGTGACTCAAGTTACATTTCTTTTGACCGTACCTAGAATATTTCCAATTATATATGTTAAGTAGCATCCTCATTGGTTTCTCTTATATTTTATTTCTAGGATCACAGTGATCAATTTGGCATTGCCAAAGACCCTTAAAGGCCAAAACACTGATCAACATTCTGCTCCTCTGCCATACTATAATAATTACACACTACCACCCTACCATCCTGGGGGTCCATTATACCCACTGAGATGGGAACCCAATCCCTTGGAGCATCTCCCATTGTCATATCCTGCCTACAGAGGACAGCCCTCAAACCCTTACAGAGCTTTTCAAGGATACTGAGTTCCACCACACCAATAAATTCTTAATATCTTGGTGAAGGAAGAGCCCAAGCTGTTGGTTAATAAGTGGCTGAGGAATATGCACGTTACGGAATCATTTTAACATGCCTATTTCCCTAGCCTTCAGACTCATTCCTGAATGTTGTATAAAAGTCCCAGCATTTAAACCTCATTTACTGTGGGCTTCAATTAGCTAACCCAGCAAATTGATGATGCCACTTCTAGATGCTCATACAAACACATCAATTCCTGAATCTCACATGTGTAAACTCATGTCAATAAATTTGGTCCAATCAAAGCTTATACTTCATCCTTCTTGGGCTAATACCCCTGGTATTTGGTCCCGGCCCTGTTGTCTATATCTTTGTTGATTCACATTAATGAGATTTTATATCTCTCTTGGTGTATGAGATATTTGTTTCCGAAGTAGGAATTCTTCATTATAATTATGTTGGGGTCTATTTCATTATGGACTTGTAGATAGTGAGCAGTTGTAGCATGGGCCCTGGGTTTCACAGGCATCAACTTGTTGGGTAACTGTCCCAGCTACAGTCATTGGAATTGCATTGACAAGGGAGTTCCAGAGGGATTTTGGAGTTCAAGTGTTCAACTTCTGTACCCAAATGCACTCATTTCATGTCTTGGAGTCCACTACTTTTCCACTAGTAGTGCCATTATCATAAGAGACTTTGTTGATTTGAGCAATTACTTGCTGCTGTGCCTCTGCAACCGTCATAAGTAGATTCTGGTCTTGTTTCTCAGAGCCATTTATGCTCTGTAACTATAGTAAATTAGAGGCTCATTCAAGGCTACCGGTCAGACTTTCTGATTGTCAACTTAATGTTTCCAGATGGACATTCAGGGGCCAAGTTGTCATTTTCTCTGTTGATGCTCTATAGGGTCAACAGATTAAGTCATCTGACACCCCTAAGTTTTTAATGCCTACTTTATTGGCTAAGTGTCATAATCAGCAGGTCTCTTACTGCCATATTCTTACCTGTACTACATCCTGTAAATCCATTATTTATAGATAGAGTAAATGTGATGACATTCCCTGCCAGGGATTATCTGCAACTCAATTTCCCTGGCAAGGACACTATTTGTGTATTCCATAGCTATGTGAGCAAACTATTCCCAGAATCCCGTTTTGTGAGACAGTTACTTTACATCAATTATTATATCAAGTTCCCAGAAGAAGCAGATGACACAGTCATATGGGTGTATTTGAGGAACAGTTTAATAAAGAGATGAATAAGAAAAGTGAGAACAGAATAGAAGAAAATCACAGGAGTAGAGCAATACCCAAGGCCTTGAAGAGGTATGGGGAAAATTGCTGTCACTCTTAGGCCTGAAAAGGCAAAGAAATGGAGTGATTACTGAGATCTGAGAGAGAGAAAACTCAGAGAGAAGGAAATCAGGTAGATAGAAAGAGTAGGGGCCAACTGACAGGTGACCTTGATTGGGGCACAGCCAGTGCACAGTGACCTTGCAGGGAGACCTGGGTGAGTACGTACACTAAGATTACTCTCCCTCTTCCTGATTATCTCCAATCTGGTAGCTGAGCCCACAGAGAAGCTAGAGGGCAAGGGAGCCCGGGTGATGATTTCAATCAAGCCAGCCTCTTAGGGTACAGAATAGGGTGAAGAAAGGTGGAGAGTGGATATGGACTATTGATCCAATATGCCCTTGCAAATCAACAATAAAGTGCTTTACATTACCTAAGAAAGGAAGTTCTCTATAAGTAGATGAAGCTGTGGTATGTTTGTTACTGGAATACCTGTAAGAGGATTTCTATCACCAGACAAGAATTGAAACTAGAAGGAGAAATTTCCCAACCTCATTCAGAGGAGGGAACATTTCTAAAGAATGAATGGCTGGCGTTAAAGATTCATACATGGTGTAGAAGTATCAGTAAGGCATCAGGTATCAGTTTGACAGAAAATTCCTGCTGACTTTCAACAGAAGCTGCACAGCCTTCAGCAACATGTGACTCAATTGATGTAAAAATGAAACTGTAAGTTTAAACAAATAGGAAATGCTTTAAAATTTTCCTGTTTTTGACTTACCACAAAATTATTTTGTGAACTCTTTTTTTTTTTTTTTTTTTTTGAGACAAAGTCTCACTCTGTTGCCCAGGCTAGAGTGAGTGCCATGGGTAGAGTGAGTGAGAGCTGTGAGCCTAGCTCACAGCAACCTCAAACTCCTGGGCTCAAGCAATCCTTCTGCCTCAGCCTCCCAAGTGGCTGGGACTACAGTCATGCGCCACCATGCTTGGCTAATTTTTTCTATATATTTTTAGTTGGCCAATTAATTTCTTTCTATTTTTAGTAGAGACGGGGTCTCACTCTTGCTCAGGCTGGTTTCGAACTCCTTCCCTTGAGAGATCTCCCGCCTCGGCCTCCCAAAGTGCTAGGATTACAGGCGTGAGCCACTGCACCTGGCCTATGTACATATTTTTTAGTGGTTACTCTAAGAATTGCCAAGTACATCTTTAATTTATCACAATCTACTTTGGATTAACATAAAACCATTTTACAAATAATGTAAGAAATTTACAAAGGTATGCCCTGTTTAGCTTACTCCCATCTTTCGTCCTATTATTGTCATACATTTTCTTCTATGTTTATTATAAATAGCACAATACATTGTTGGTATTTTTCTCTTTAAATAATCAATATTCTATAAAGATGTTAAACACAGCCTTTTATACTTATCCACATAGTAATCACTTTTGTAATTGTTGGTTTCCATCTGGGATCATTTTTATCAGCTTGAAGAACTTTCCTTAGTAATTTTTGAGGTATGGGGCCATTGGTGATGAATTTTCTGTTTTGGTTTGCCTGAGAAACATCTTTATGTCATCTTAATTTCTACAGGATATAGGATTCTGGACTGACTCCCCCCCCACCCCCGGTACTTTGAAAATGTCATTCTGGCTTCCATTGTTTCTGATGAGAAGTTTCTGTTACTCTCAAATTACTGTTGAGTCTCTCAATGCATGTCGTTTTTCCTCTGGCTGATTTTAAGATGATATTCACTTTGTATTTTGTCTTCAGTAGCTTAATTATGAAGTCTCTGGTATGATGTTCTTTATATTTATTCTGAGTGATATTTGCTAAGCATTATGAATCTATGGGTTGATGATTTTCATAAAGTTTGACGTTTTTTCTTGGCTGCAATGTTTTCACATTTCTTCTCTCACATTCTGTCTTCTTCAGTCCACATGTTCTTGTCTCACAAGTCTTTGGTATTATTGTTTCTAATTATTTTGTCTCCCTGTTTTTCAGATTGGGCAATTCTTTTGACCTGTCACAAGTTCACTGATCCTTTATTTTCACTATATGAGGCTATTTTTAAGCCCATCCAATTAATTCTTTATTTTAACTTTTCAATTTCTAGTATTTTCAGTTTGTTTTCTTTGAATCTTCCATTTCTTTGTTGAAATCCCTGATTACCCATTTCGTCCATATTTTTGTCTACTTTTAAAAATATTTATAATAGTTATTTAAAAGTGTAAGTTGGCTGATTCTAACATTTGACCAACTGTGGATCTGCTTCTGTTGCCTTTTTTCCTCTTGATTGTGGATCATATTTTCAAGCTTCAGCCCACGTCTCATAATTTTTGAATATATGCTGGATATTGTATGTAAAAGTCAATAAAGCTTGAGCTAGATAATTTTTTTTTTTCCATAGAGGACATGCCTTTTCCTTTGTCAGAAAGCTATGGTGAAGGGTTGATATTTTTGATTTTGTTAGAATAGAGCTTGGTCTATAGCAGAAGAATGGGCTCAGTCAAAAAAAGAAAAAAAAAGAATTGAGCTGGGCCAGTGTTAGGTTGAAGCTCTTATTAATTTCAGATTACCTCCATTTTTAAATATCTTATGGGTGAGTTTAGTTCCACCTGAAACAGGAACTAAACTAACTTTTTGTGGCTCAAAAACTAGAAGCATATGACATCTTTCACTGCTTTTGAGCCCTGCCCTCAGCTGCTACTTACTCAGCAAGATTGGGAAAGAATCACAGGAGCAGGGAGAGCAGTATTACAAATGGGACTCTTCCAGATTTTATACCATTCCTCAGTCCAAACAGTCATACAGTTTTATTTGTTTTTTCTCCTTGTCCTAGCAAAGACCTGCACATGGCAGATCAGCTCTTCTACCTTTTTGTATCCCCAGATAAGCTCCCCTAAGGGATGAAATCAGCCACCAGTCTTTACTCATCTTGAAAAGGATCACTCCATTCTGGAATAATGCCTTCGATGGCATTAAAGAAAAGCATTCTTTTTAGTTTTTCTCATGTGTTGTTCTTATGGTGGAACAAAATTCTTTTATGACTTTCTATACTCTAAGCGGAATTGTAGAATTTAATTTGATACATTTAATAATAAAAGAGGTTGATAGAAGTCCTCCATTAAAGGTACTTTGACAATACTTGTGTCCAGGGTAATGTTCAAAATATTTAAGGATCTCTGTAGTAGAGGACCAATTAAAACACACACTGGCCAGTGTAGACACTGGTAAGAGGTTCGGCATATTTAAAAATAACACTGTTATGACAAAGAACATGAGTATAAAAAGAGGTTGATGATGAAAGTCTCATGAACTACTACTGAATGAGATAGCATTTTAAACTTTGCATTTCAAGTGAAAGTTTAGTCAATACAACCTCATTCTGAATGGCATTAGTGGTATGTGGTTCAAACTAACAGATAATGTTTTTTCCTGCACCTATTATTTGTCTAGTATTTGAGAGAAGTCATGCCATAAACCTGTATTTCCTATATTTCTTATCTTTAGATGAGTAATACTCTAAACCAGTGTGAGAGACTTTCTTTTTTTACTCACTGAAGTTCTGCTCTTGAAAATTCTGTAAGTTTTCACTGAGTACAAAGAATGCCCTGCTGGAAAAACAGAGGCTTATCCTACTTTACAGATCTGGTTCTTCATGGGAGGCAGGGGCTGCGAGGCCTGTCCTGCTGGCGGTTCAGTGATATAAATCAGGCTCTTTCACTTCAGTCAGCTTCACCTACGGTGAGTAAAACCTGGGTCTTTAAATAGCATATGGCTGGGCTGTGGTTTCATTGCTCTGACAGAACGTGATCTAAGTTGTCGGTTTCTAATCTGAGGAAAGACAGAGAAAATGAGGAGGAAATGACAATAAAGCATTTCGTTCCTTTTGGGAAGAAGGTGGGATGTAAAGTCCCAGTAAATAAATGAATAAATAAAATAACTATATTTGGGGGTTGATTTTACAGTCCTTGCCAACCCGGCTGTACCTAGAATCTTTGCGGCCCATTGGATTTTAATGTCTTTATGCTAAACTTCCAGATATTCACCAAGGGAATGTAGTACCTTTAAAAAAAAAAAATTCTATGTTTATGACAGTACAGTGTATTTCTGAATCCATGCCTTGAAAAATTATACTATAATATATCTTCAAAAGAAAGACAAACAAGAGTAACAACTACCAACTACCGTAATTACCAACATTAATTGTGCACTTACTAAATGCCATGCTCTGTATTAAACATTTAAGAATTCTGGGAATCTAGCCCATTTGGACATATTGTGATAAATGGACATAAAAGACAAAAACAAAATTTGTACTATTGGCAAGCAGTAGCAATTAATAGAAAAAATTGATACTTTTCAGATTGAAACAGTACCTTTTGTGGAAATGTCTAAGCACTTAGATAAAAGGATCTAAGGATCCAATTCCACAGACAGGTAGATTTTAAATTTCCAAAGGAGATCAAAGAAAAGACACTTTTGAGCCAAAGGTTCTGATGTGTGTGTGTTTAAGACATGAATCATAAAACAATCCCTAAATTCTAAAGAATTTCTCTGGCATAATTCCCTACATGTTCACTTACTATTTTACTGGGTGTTTCACTTTGTGCTTTTCCTGTCCTTGCTTCCCCCATGTTCTTTCAGATTTCCTGCTGAGATGCTAGAGAAACATGGGGTTTATTGACAGCTGTATACTCAGAAACTTAAATGCAAACGCAGGAAGAATTTTTCCTTTGTGAGAGAGGTGACGAAAAACATTTTAGACACTGGCAACTGGACTCAGATAGTCTTTTCTACACAGAAAAACTCAAATGAGTGACTCTGAGCTGCGATCTTCTATTTTCCCCTCCAGGTCTGCTTTCTACCTCTCTCCACCCTGTTCCCTGCTCTGGGAGGCTTCCTATGTGGACTACATCAGCGGGTTCTCATTGCCTTTGTCTTCAGATGGGTTTGGCCAGTGGGCGGCCCTGGTAAAAGACCCGAAGGAGGGAGGAGAGTGCTGACTGGGGGGTCAGTTGCCTGGGTTCCTCCCTGTGGTGTTGCCGCAGGACCTCTTAACAGAAATCTCTGGTCCTCTCCAGGGCTCTTTCTCTGTGTGACTTTGTCTCTCCAGATTGCAGTAACCACAGCCTCCCTCATTCATTCTGATGCAGGGATGGTGACAGGCTACTACCGGCCCTGGGTGACTTCTATACTCTGTGGCTCCCCCATAGCAATGTCTTAACCCTTATTCACTTCCTAAATGAACTCTTCTTCTATCAGCTTATTGTGAGTGTGCCGTCTGTTTCAGGTTGGGGCTGTGACTGGTAAAAACTGTATCAATCTACAAGAAAGCAAAAGTTATTAAGGATCTGTATGTTCCCGTATATATGGTGTTGTTAGATTCACACTGGACCAGTGTTTATTGCTTAACCTCACACAGAAAAAGAATGATATCATTTTCTATTACCTAGAAAAATATTCAATCAAGACCGTCAGCATTTCAAGGACCATGAGATTATCATGCTTTCATGAACTTATTCTGAAGGAAAATAAAGTTTTGTGTATGCAGTCAACAGCTTGATACTTGAGTACAGTCGCCCCCTTATTCATGGGGGATATGTTCTAAGGCCCCCAGTGGATGCCTGAAACCTCAAATAATACTGAACCCTATATATACACTGTTTTTCCTACATATACATACATACCTATGATAAAGTTTAATTTATAAATTAGGCCCAGTGAGAGATTAACAATAATAACTAATAATAAAAGAGAACAATTATAACAATATACTGTAATAGAAGTTACATGAATGTGGCCTCTGTCTCCCTTTCTCTCTTCCAATATCTTACTGGAGACTGTTCTTGGAGAGGGGAGGCAGGGTGGCTGCCTAGAAGCATTGGTCACCAGATCATCTCAGAAAGAAGGAACAATTTTAGATGAGAGAACATAGCCCAGGTGTAATTCTGAGGTAAAGTGCCAAAACCTACTGGGGATTCCATGGGAAGAAGTTTCGGAGCAGAACAAGAAGGAGCAAGATTTCGGCAGAGATCCACTTCTGAGGAATTTGGAGCCCTGTGGAAAGGGCAGGTGGGAGTGTTTGTTTTTCCTCCCTTCACACCTCTGGCAGTCAGCAGCTCCTGGACTGCCGGAGAGCTGCTCTACCCTCGTGAGCCCCAAGCTGCCGCCGCCAGTGAACTGGGAACTTGTTGAGAACAGAGCACCAGGCTGCCAGCACACTCAGAATCACTCCCCACCAGCAGAGACCCAAGCCTAGACAGCAGGTACCATACTGCTTCTCCCCTCATTGTGTGCCTTTATCCTGTCCAGGGAGCTTTAGCCCTTCGGTTTTCTTGGCACTGGTCCCCACACAAATAATTCCTAACACTTGCCCAGACTGTGATGGCCACAGGGAGCTGATGGGTCCTGGGGGAACTGTGTGATTCCAGAGCTTGGACATCCAGGACGTGCTGCCCTTAGGGGAGAGGAGAGTGCAGCCAGCCAGGGGACCCCTCAGGATAAAAGGGACCAGAGTGCCAGCTCCTTTCCATAGAGATTCTTCTCCTCCTCCTCTTCTCCCCTGCCCACAGCTGCCAACACAGCTATGACAGTTCACATGTGAGTTGGTATGGGTTTCCCAAAGAATGATTGAGCCAGGGCTTTCAGGAGTGGCTATCTCCCCCTCTTGGTGCACCCATCACACTGAGGCTTCCACAAAGAGTGGGGCTCATGTCTTTCCTCTTAAAGATCTGCAGTGGACCGAGCGGTGCTCAGACCATCAGATCCCTACCTGCCAGTCCTCCCCAGCATTGTTCTCTGCGCTGCTCCAGCAGAGCAGGGCACACCCTAAAGCAGAGGGACATTGAGCCTACTTGAGCACTCCATGGGCAATGTGGGACCACCACGCTTCTGCCTGGCATGGTTAGGGATTGCACTTGGGGGACCAGGTGACAGACCCTGTCCCATGCCCGCAGGAGTCGATTGTGTCACTCAACAACACGGAGGGGTGATTTGTGAGCTAATCTTGGGAAGCTGGGGATCCCAAATGGGCAGAACTGAAAGGAGAGTGCAGTGTGGGTATGAACCACCACATATTCACAGAGCTCCTCTCCCCCCACAGGGAAGCTGTGCTTTCCATCTGGGGTGGGATCCTGGGCAGGGAAGTTCCCACCCTGTGGTGCCATTGCTGGTGAGCTTGGCTACTTTGGGCTGCTGCTTGCAGCCAGACCTGGGAAGGAGATCCATGGCGCAGGAAAAGAGGAAGAAGAGTGAAACCCATTCCCAACAGCCAGACTGTCAATCCCAGACTGCCCCTTTCCCATGAGCAGACTTTTTGGCTTGGTGGGGTTGCTTCAGCCTCTCCCTGGTGGCTTTCCCCACTGGCTTGGGAGCTGACCCTCCACCTCTGTGGAGACAGCTCTTGTGCCCACCTTTGTGGAAACTGAGGGAAGGCTCGTCTAACC
>CAUYRT010041554.1:0-14294 GCA_963574885.1 Lepilemur ruficaudatus
AATGACCAGAAGGAATCTTGAAAAGACAGTTCCAGAAATGTATACTTCAGTGCAACACCCAAAGCAAGGCAAGGCTCATGGCCCACCCACACAGACATATGACACTGGACTGAAATTACACTCACAGTACCAAATCCTCTCCATTTCAACATCAAAGTTGTGCTCTGCTCACTGTTCACCAGATTAAATTCTTCTTCACGGGGTGTCTGGATAAGAACTGAAGTTAATCTTTTTGTGTTGAGTCTTACGAACTAAAATAAAATCCTAACCCCACCTGCTGAATGAGTGAACCCCCTCTTGGTCAAGGGGACCCCAGAAAAACCTTAAAACTGAGTTCCTGGCCATGAAGGGAAGGGAGGTGGTCAGACACTCTTCATTATACCCGCTCCCTTCTGGAGTTTAGATACAACAATTGAGCAGCATTGACATTAAAACAGAGATCATAAGACTGACAAACAGTCTTTTTATGACAATGAGATACTACATTATTAACAGGACCTAAAGCGATCCAGGGCAAAGATCAAATCACCTGCAGGCCATCAGTTTGTTTAACAGATTGCTTGAGTATATTGTGGCTGGCCTCTGATTAGCAGACTTCTTACATTAACTTATAACATTCCAAGCCTTTAGATGAAGCTTTATTTCTTTAACCAATTACAAATCAAAGAATGTTTGAACCCATCTATAACCTATAAGCCCAGTCTTTGAGATGTCCCACCTTTACAAGCCAAACCAACCAATATACCTTCCATATATAGATCTATGACTTTATGTGTAATTCCTGTCTCCCTAAAATGTATAAAACCAAATTATAACCCAGCTTCCACAGGACACTTGCTCAAGACTTCATGGGTGCATCTGTCTGGGCCATCATCACATACATTTGGCTCAGAATAAACCTCTTTAAATTATTTTACAGTTTGGAATTTTTTCTGTTAACAGCCTTGGGTTGCCGGCTGTATCTCCCAGAGACTTCATCTCTGTCCTCATTTCTTTTCACTCATGCTAGCTTTCTGTTAATTCCCTCTCCTCAGTAATTCTTGAAAGAAAATCTTTCCTATCATGCTGTGTGAGTCATAGACCTGGACAGTCAATACTGACCACCCTTTAAAGTAAATTCCAACCCCAAGTCACAGGGATAATCAGTAACAGAAAAAATGCTAAGGCCCTCAAGATGTTGGGGTCTAGCCTGCTGATGTCAGCTCTGCTCAGTCAATCCTGGGATTAATTCAGAAAGACAGAGTTTTTGTCAGTCAAAGTCCCAACAGGAAACTGATGGCATACCCAAATTAGGGCAATTCGAGGACGATTCATTCTCAAAGGTGCTACCTCCACAGGTGTAGGGGGAGGGGGATCACAGGAAAGAATTTAGTAATCCCAGGCTTCTCTCTCCTAAGTCCAAAGGTATGAAGTGAACAAGGAGCTCCTAAAAGCAAGGATGAAAAGGTCTATACTGTCATTTGCCATCTTGAGAGTACCTTCTTGGAGGAATACAGATACCCTGGGGTGATCACAGGAAGGGAGTTAGAGGGATGGGGAAAGAAGTGCCCTGACTTCAATTTCCTTTCTGCTTTGATCTTTCACCGGGATCCCCATGGGATGGACCCACCTGAAAGCTAGAGGATGTAGGAACCCAGTCTGGTGGTCCCTACAGAGAGCATCCACACCCTCCATTCTCACCATGCCAACCCAACAAGACAGTAGAAGTGTGGAGAGTGGATATGGAGGGGCAAAAGGAAGGGAGTTCACCAGGGTTTAAACCCACAGTTGAGACTCACCCATTGATCCCCCCATGGATAAAGAAACAGGAAACTTAAGGTTGGGAAGAAAGCAGAGACTGACATCTGTGGCTGTTTACTCTGCACCAAATCATAGCAAGTGTAGTCAACAGAGTGGCTGAAATTAGAATCAGTGTCTGTGATACTGTAAATCAGGGGTCATCAAACTACAGCCCATGGGCCAAATCCAATAAGGCTGTGTTGGAACATAGCCATACCTATCTGATTACATGTTGCTTATGGCTGTGTCCATGATATGTCAATGGGTGATCATAGAGACTACATGGCCAAGAAAGCTGAACATATATAACCTCTCGACTTTTACAGAAAAAAAGTTTGCTGACTCTTGCTGCTACTTGATCTTAGAATATATAAAGTGTCCTATATTACATACAAAGGCAGTAGTGCTGAGAAAGGGGTACGTGGTGCTTCTGTAACCCACAGACACTTGTTTGCGCTATTTTCAAATAAATACATTACAATGCTGAGTCTATATATGTTTGATTCCACCCTAGTTCTCCACTTTCCCTATCTGAGGATATTTTAAGTAGTGAGGAGTTTGTAAGATGTTCCTCTTAAGACAGTAAGGTATTCTGCAGAAGCCTATGAAAATGACAATGACAATGAAAATAGTAATGACAGTAACGAAGAAACACACCCAAAGTTTCCTAAGCATTATGCTCTATTCTAAATGCTTAAACATAGAATAAATTGTTCAAATCTTAAAATGACTTTATCAGCAGGTACGTTTCCAATCATCACCATTTTACCAAGGAACATATAGAGGCACAGAATGGTTAAGCAATGGGCCCAGGCTCCAGAAGCTGGTCAGTGACAAAGCTGGAATTTAAAGCCATGTAGTCTGGCTCCAGGGTCTCTATTCACAACCCCATTGTGTACAATGCTACTTTCACTTTTGAAGTCTGCAGAACGGTTATGAAACAGTGTGTTGTGATGACTTCAACGAGTGGAAAGTAGAATATGGCAAGTGAGAATTGCCATTTTAAAATGCCTTTATAATGGAATTAGCACACAGAGTAAACCAATTATCTAAATTAATGATTTAAAATGTATATCTAGAGCTCACAGTTTGGAATTATAAAAATAAGCTACTAATTTGGCAACATGTGAAGTCGTGGCTAATAGAGGTTTCTAGGAAAGAAAAATAGAGCCTTTAAATAGAGAATATGCAGAATTTTTTTTAAATCATAGTTCCTTAATAAAAACATACAGTGGAGGAGAGAGTAATATATAGGAACAAATGATTAAGCTGGTGATTGGCTATGTAAAGAGGACTGAAGAATCTCCTTTGGAAATTCACAAGTGCATCCCAAACCAAGGCACTGGGCCAGTTCATGACTCAGTTCATGCAATATTCTTGACAAGTCTCTTTTTCTCTTAAGTCTTATTTGATGGAAACAAATGATGTGCATGCATCATTTTCCCTGAAGCCCTCACGAAAATGCAGTTTCCAGACTTTTTTCTTTTCAGCATCTGATTTTAATTGGTTTATCTCTTGTCATCGAGAAATCATTTTGTTTGGAATTTCAAGATACCTTTTGTTCTTTATCACAGGAATATAATTAACGGGGTTTGTGCTAAGGCAGCAATGTAAAATATAACTTTTTTTTTTCACACTGTTCTGAAATTACTAGCTTAGTACTGAGAATAAATGCTGTACCTTTAAAATGCCCGCAATTGAAAAGAAAATCTTTTCTGGATGAACTGAATTTTTATTTCTTTTACTTATATGATTTTTTACACCCCTCCCCATTGCTTTTTCCATAACTGAATTAGGAAGCAGTGCTGGAAATAATTCCCTGATTAGCGTTCCAGACCCTGTCCCTGTTTGCAGAAAGCACTTCATCTCAACCATCTCAGAGAGATCTATTCATTCCTTTATCCTTTCAATAAATATTTATTGAATGCTTACCATAGGCCAAATACCCTCGTCAGCTCAGGTGACACAAAGATGAAAAGACAGTTTCTTTTACCTTGATGAACTCACTCTCCAAAAGGGAAGACAGATGCCTAAAAAAAAAAAAAATTAAACACGTTATGATGAGTATTTGTGCAGAGAGCTAGGGCAGCGCAAAGAACACAGCACCTTATTTTGCCACTGGGAGTCAGGAGCAGCTGCACCCAGGAATTGACATGTAAAAGTGTCCAAAGAAGGACAGTTCACAACTTTCTTCAAATTTGTAATTATATATTTAAAATAAAGAAATAAACACTAAAGTTTGAAGTTTAAAACTTAAAAATATATATTTTAAAAATCATTGACTAAATGAATGGCATCTCCATCTGCAACATTCACGGAAGAACAGAACTCAACAGGAAAGAGATCCATTTTAGCTGGCCAAGTACTTACAAGTTTTTTTCTTTTTTTTATTTTAAAGTCATTATTTGAAATTGGGGTTTCATACCAAATGAGCTCTATGATGTGGCCACTGGAAGATGTGGATTGGCTCTCAGCTCTCTGGTCTCTTCTTCTGCCTAATTTGTTCATCCCTGAACTCACAACCTTTCATTATTGCTATAGCTTTATAAAAAGCCCTAGTATCTGGTGAAGCAAGAACCCTTCCCTGCTTCTTCTTCAGAAATTCTTGGCTATCCTTGGCCCTTGGCTCTTCCAGATAAATCTTACAATTATATTATCAAGTCCATAAAAGACTTTTGGGCATTGTTTAGAATTGGATTGAAAAAAAAAATATATATATATATATACACACACACACACACACACACACACATATACATGTATATAAACTTGGGTAAAATTCATATTACCAAAATATTCTCTGTGAAATAATATATATTTCCATTTATTTAGATCTTTTACAATACCTCTTAGTACAGTTTTATAATTTTCTTCTCTTCTTTTCCTTACTCTTCTCTTTAGAATTCTAAAAGTGATCTCAAGACACCAGAGATTCTGCAACCACTTCTACACACCTGATCTCCCAGGGCCCTGCTTTCTGCAAATGCCTGAATCGAGTTGAATTTCAACGTTGCTTCGTTTCCTCTGAAGCCTTCCCTGATAAATTCTATCCCACTGTGATCACCTTCTTTCTCTTTTTCCCTCCCATGCACATTGTTGCTTGACTTTAGTGTGCATTTGTTATGAGGCCTTTTTACAGTTCTTTAGTCATTTCCTGCAACATGTGTTGTCTCTGCGAGAGCCAACGTCTGCTGTCTACTTTGTTACTCCTCCGCTGGGCTTAGGAAAGGGCTTGACATCAGATTAGGCTTGTATTCAAAATTATTTATTAAAAGAATAAAAGGCTTCATCAAACGGTTATTTTACACAAAGAGCCTCTCTCATTTTCAGAGTCAACCCCACTTTCTGATGGCTCACGAGGAGAGAGATTTCTCCCCTCTCCAGGGTGAATTCCTCTTTCAGGCTTGTCAACGTGGCTTTCTTCCCACTGAAGAAAAATAATCTATCACTTGGTATCAAACTATTTGCTTTTCAAATTGAATATCTCAGAATAATAAATCATAAAAGAAAGGCCATGAATCAAAAATGCCACCTGAATACATCCTGTATTTATTCTCGGCATAGCCCCAAAATGACTGCTGCATTAGCATGAATCATCAGATAATCAGCACAAAAGGCCTCATTTAAGTTCATTTTTCACGGGGATAGTCTGGCTTTGAGCCCTGATACACTTCAGAACTTTGGTTTACAGAGATAATAAAAACATTCAAAGATATGTCAAACTAACCTAACTGTTCCCATCTTTGTAAAAATGAGTTCTCCTGAAACCAGCCTCAACTTCCCCAGGCAGCCCCCCAAGACACATCCCCTGCCCCGAACAGCCCACTCTCCCTGGCAGAGCCACCATTTCAGGGCTCATTCTTTGCCTCTGATCAAGCAGCACTGCCCCCCAACTCAGATGTTTCTATTTATCCCTCAGTCAAGCCAAATATGTCATTTTTTTTCCTTTTTTTTTTAGATTCCAATTCTACCCTACCTAAAGAAAGAGAGCAGATTTATTTGGGTATATGTTCAATCAGCAAACATTACTGAAGGTCCTCTCTGTTTGCAACAATATGCTTGGTGCTGAGGGCGAACCAGCTCAGATCTCTGCCCATAGGCAACTTACATTGAAGAGACGTGTAAGAGCAAGGACAACTTTATACACAGACACGGCTAAATGGAGGTACAAAAGATGTCACAAATCAGTACAGAGGGTACTGCCTCTCCTGGTCCTGAACAGATCCTCAGAGCAGCACATACTCAGAAGGTAACGGGAGATGCCTTGGAAGTGAGGCTTTGGGGAGAAAAGCACCATCTTTGTAGACAGGAGACCCCTATTCCAGTTTATTCTTACCCAAACCCACTCAGGAATGGAGGCCAGGGCACTACTTTGCTCAAGGACTCAATTTTCTCATATAAAATGAGAGGATTTTAGGCAACGATTTCCAACTTTACCTTCAGCTTTGACTTTTTATGATTCTGTGAAACTGCATCATAAAGTCGACCCCTGTAATGAAAATCAAACCTTTGGATGTTGCATTCCTTGCTATTAATTCTGTATCAAATAAGTCAAGGCTGGGAAGGATTACCTGGCAAATGCCAATTCTAAACTTTGGTAATCATTTAAGGTAGTAAAATTATGTCTGGAGTCTAATAACTGAAGTGTAAATATACAGCACTCACAGACAAGGCAAAAGAACCAAAAATAATAAAAAGCACAAACTTCAAATACATTTAATTACTTTAAAACAAAAACATTCATTTTAATATGTATCATATCTTTAATATAAAATATTTGCCTTGCTCTTTAAATTAAAAGGGATTTGTTTAGAAAGATGAAAATACAAGTACAAAAACAAATACAATATATTTATTCTTGATTCATGTCTATATTTCATAAGGTAACTATATATTACTTTAGTAATAAGACAAAAAAACATTTTAAACTTAATTTACTTTTAAAAAGAGCATTTTAGTGGAGAGTGGTTCAAATGGGTCTAATACCCGTCCACTGATAGTGAATGATGCCTCCAAGTTTCTAGAACCACCATCGTCCAAGCCAAGCAAACGGTGAGCCCTCAGCTACGATTCTCTTCTCATCTGGTCTCTGAAGCATGTGGAATCTCTGCCTTCTGGATCTGTTGTCACCTTATCAGAATGAAAATCCACCGGCCACTAAGCCCAAAGTCCAACCATGTCAAGGTGACTGTAGAAAAAGCATGTACTTTCCTCTCTTCCCTGTAAACAACCTACAGCCATTCTCACTAATCCTCTTCCTCAAGATCATCTCTGTATTTCTCTGAAACCCTCTCTCGTCCTGGCCTCTGCCCTCCTCTATGTCCCTGAGACAAAGAGACATTAAGAGTTATAGTAACGGTGCAGAGGCTACAGCAACTAACTCCGTCTTGGAGTTGGATGGACTTCCGCCACGTTGAAGTCTGACGTAGGCCTGTTCTGGGAATGCCTCTAAGGTTTTTGCTTTTCTGTAAATCCTGCCCTTAGGTCAAAATAACCTTGACCATAAATCCTGCTCTTGGGCAAATTTACATCGCATTCTTGCCTTTCCCTGAGGGGTCGACTTCCATTGTCCTATACATTCCTTCCCCATGGTATATAAGCCCTGGTTAATGGCCCAGGGAGCCATGGCTTCTGTCTGTAAGTCCCTATTAAATGTTTCTTTTCTGGGAAAATAGATTTGCCTCTTTCTTTCACCTCTCACCTTCCTTGAATGTGGGAGTAGGCTTGCATAGACCCGCCTACTGCGGAACAAGTGGCATTCATTATGTTTTTTGCCCCGTGCCTCCCCAGCACCCACCTCCTTGTTTAAGAACTGATTTACCAGCTCTTGATTTAGCCTGTCTCAGGGTATGTAGGTCTCTTTAGTTGCTCTTGACCAGGAATCATGATTGGTAGCCCCCAAGATGCAACATGGAGCTGGAACTTTTGCTGATTTTGCTCTGATTTGTTGCCCCTGAATTCATGCTTTGTTTCTAAAACAAGTTTCTGTTTTGTGTCCTCCAGTTCCAGTAACTGTTATTTGTTACGTTGATGTGAGCCTAAGCCTTTGCCCTGATTTCTTTCAGGATTTGCGTATTTTCTTAGATCAGCAATTTTACCTTCTTTGCATTCTGCCCTTTCAGGATGAGAGGTATCCTGCACCGAACCCAGACAAGTAGGCCCTGATCTTGCCGCACGCCACCAGTCCTTGCTGCCTGCTTGCCGGCGGTAGTTTTGTGTTCCTATGGAAGAACCAGCTACCGAATCATTTCCATTAGCATCTTGCTTGCTAAACTGGCTCCATCTTCAAAACAAAATGAAACAAAAGAAGACACAAATAAAAATACTTTAGACTCCACTTGCAGCTATCACCCTCATTATTTGCTTTCCTTTGTGGCAAAATGTTTTTATTAATATATATGATAAAAATTTACAACTCAAATTTTAATATAAATTAATTGGCAATTTGATCCTGTTGTCCAACCAACCTGCAGTCTCAAGAGGGAGTAGGCTAAGGTTCTTTACTTTGGAATGGAAAATGGGAGGATTGAATTGGAACCGTGGAGAGTGGATACCAAATCCCCAGGAGTCTCCCTGCACGAATTCAACCAGTCTAGTATCAGAAAACATCACAATCACTGCAGATGTCTTGGGAGTCCAGACAGCCCCAGGCTACAGAATCATCCCTGGCTGTATTTGAATAAGAGTAGACAACAGCTGTGTTGTGGCAGATTGCAGCCAGGCCTGGATGAATGTGGATCACACAGCCAGACCCTTGGAACTACCAGCATGATAGTTGCACAGGTCATTTCATTAACCTTGAAACAATGGCAACCCACATTTTATACAATTGAAATTTTTGGACTCAGTGTATTGGATTATGGCAGAGTTTCTTGAAACCATGCTCTGTTTCCACTACTCTTTGACCTCTGTAATCTGGTTTTACTCTCTCCCACTCCACTGAAACTGCTTTTGTCAAGGTCACCAATGATAACTATAGTGCTAAATCGAATGTACAAATTATTTGTCTTTATTTTACTTGACCTGCATTCAATATACTTAACCATATCCTCTTATTTCTAACACACTCTCATCTTTGCTTCTATGACAGCATGCTCTATTTGTTTCTTCTTACATCTAGGGCCAATCTTTCTTAGTTTCTTTGATACCTCAGCTTCTTTCATCTGACCTCTAAATGCTAGAGCCCCTCAGGGCTCCATGCCAAATACTTCTGTGTGTAGATGATCTCATTCCCCTCCATGGATTTAAATAGCATATTTCTGCTAATTATTCTCAAGTTTATACTCCTATTGTAGAATTCTCTTTAGAGTTTTAAGATGGTATATCCAATAGCCATCTACACTGAATTTTTCTCATAGACACCTCAAGTTTTATTAAAACAAAGTTTTATTATAATCAGTCTTGTTTTCCCCCTCTTTCCCCTGCCTATCCCCAGAAATATCTTCTACTTCTCAATTTACCATCTCAGCATTCTCAAGGGCGTTAGATCTACAAGGAGTCATCTTTGATTCTTTTGTCTTCCTTTTCCCTCTATTCAATCCATGTTCATATTCTGTTAATTACATGAGTATGTTACATTTCAGAGTCTTTCACTTCCTTTATTTCTAAAATTATCCCTTAGTCAGACCCTCATCATCTCTTATCTGGACTATTGCAATAGACTAATGACAGGTGTCTCAGTGACTCACTACCCTTCAATCTCTTCTCTACATATTAGCAAAAGAGATGCTTTTAAGGGATAAATTAAATAATGTCACTCCTCTGCACAAAACCTCTCAGTGGCTTCCATTTCAACTCAGAAGATAACCCAATTTCTATACCCATCTCTACAGGATACTGCCTCTGAGCTCAACCACTATCCTCATTTCTCACCGAATGCCAGCTCCACAAGACTTTTCTGAAGTCTTCTGACATGCAAGGTCTTTGTTATCCCAGAACTTTAGAATTTGCTGTTCTTTCTATGTAGGATCACTTTCCTCTGTTTTCTTTTCTGTAAGTTTCAGCATAAATGTAGCCTCCTCAAAGAAGACTTCCTTGATCATCTTAATTAAAATTGGTACCTCCAGAAATTTTATATCTCAACCCTTTATATTTCCTTCTTAGCACTTAGCATATAGACATGTTTACATTTGCTTATTTATTTGAAGGCATAAACTAAAACTGTTGTCCATCACTGTATCCCTGACATTACTATAGTGTCTGATGCATAGTAGATATTTAATGATACTCTTTGTAAGTAAATTGTGAAAAAGAGCTATCGTAGAGGGAAAAAATTAGAAAAGTATACTGTTGTAGAGAAAGAAGGAGAAAACACTTTAAACAAATATTTTGATCTGTGGTGTTTTCTTTAGAGCATATAAGTAGAATCAGACCTAAGGTTAAGAGACAATCCAGCGGTTAGTAGGTTACAATCATCTTCAAGAGGCTGTGTCAATCTTATTTTCTCTATATGATTTAACAAGAGCAAGGGTTATGTAATCTCCGTGGTCTGTAGAGGACTCGACCAAGAGATACCAAATCTTTGTTTATTTCTTTCTGGGAGACAGTACAGTGAAATGGTTAGATAAATCCTTTTGGGCATGAGGTGTCAATGGTTGTGTGACTTTACCAAAGCTATTTAACATCTTACACTCTGAATGTGTTTTCATTTATCAACTAGAGATGATAATAGCACCAGTCTCATAGTCATATTGCAAAGAATAAATGCAATAACTTTTATATGTATATTCATCCACATTTCTGGCATGTATGAAGCACTTAGTAAATGTTAACGGTTAGCTACTATTATTATATTTGTAAAATAAGCCACACTAATGAATTAATCTAGCTCTTCCCCAGGTGACAGACACATCCTCAGCTAAGACCCAATCTACCTATCTCAACCGTTTCATTATCAAACTATAGGACTCTCACACTGCAGTGTGCATCAGAATGACATGGGTAGATGGTTTAAAATGCATACTCCCGATGTGCACCCCAAACATTCTTTCATGGTAAGTCTGGGATGAGACCCACAAATATGTACTCACATAAAATACCCCAAACTATTATTTACAAAGAAATACTGGGACCCCCATTTAGGGATAAATTGACATGGAATAGATCTATCTCCTCCTTTTAGATGGCTAATATAGTGGAGTTGAGAAGAAATATCTTTTGCTGGTTGAAATTGAGAGCAAACAAAGACAGAGCAGATTGGTTAGAGAGAAACTTTAAATAAATGTGCTAAAGAGGACTCAAGAGAGCCATGAGATAGGAAAATCCACTGGGGAAATTCACTGAGCATCAGAGTGTTAGAGCTCTTTCAAAATAAATCTTAGCCCTCTCTTTCTTTCTCTTGCAGTTTTTGGTCACTCGGTCTTTTGACTCCTGTTTGTTTTGGTGGGAAATAATGACATCAGTTGTATTATCACTGAACATAAAGAACAATCTCTTGATGTTTGAAAGGCAGTTGAAGGTATCCTTAGTTCATTTCATGAGGCTGAATGTACTATGTACCGTTTTAATTCCTGGTGGGAGCAGTAGTTACATGAATCATGAATATGCTTTGTGGCAAATGAATCTTGATAACATTTGAGATGTCTATTTAATTGTTTTATCAATGCAATCTATATTTTGCCTTTCTTTTTCTTCATTATTGGTAACTACAGCCAGGTAACTGACAATGGTAAAAAAAAAAAAAAAAACAACCTCATGGTGGTTTACCAATTTTTTTTAATATAAAACATGACATTCCTTATATAAAAGTGTTCATATCATCCCTTTTGATGTGTGAATCAGCCCATTTTCCCCTCAAGGCAATTTACTTCTATTAATCCACAGACAGACTTGATTTTATCCTATGGGTTGAATGGCATTTTTCTGCATCAACTGTATTCAAATTAAAAAAATATATATCAGATTTTCATGAGCATTTCTCCATGTGTTCAGGTGTCAAACATCACATCTTTAATTTGAAATCAGAATAGACAGAAAATTCTTTGTTCCCCAGCTCTTTCTTAAGAAAGGAGATGTTCATGTTGATACTCCTTTAGTTGTCTATTATCACAAAGGTGTTTGAGGGTGACACAAACAGCCCATCAAATTTTAACCTCCCACTTTCGATATGAACTTCTGCCATCTCTTTTGAATTTGAGAGTAATGAATGCTTTCTTTTTAAGTGCAATGGAATATGCATCCTCCATAAAGACCAGGTTTCTTTGTTCTATTTACATCAAATCTTCCCTCAATTGTTGGCATTTAGCTGCCAGTGTAATTGCAGATGATATGCTGCATCTGGATACTAAGGAATAAAAAATGATTAGCAGAGGCAATTGCTAGAAAGTAGACAACAAACTGAGAAGAGGGCATTCAGGTGAAGGTACTTCAGACAAGGTGTACTTGAGAGGTATTGCATTTCTTGCCTACAGAAACTAGTAGAGGACTCAAGTCTCTCAACTATTTATCCTCAAATTCTCTTCCTCACTGCTGACATTTCCTTTGTACCCTGTGACTCAAAACGTATCAGTCTAACCTGTCCTTGAAGCTATTGAGTCACTGAGTCCACTGCAGAACATCTATCTAAGATACCATAAATGTAATTTTTTTATTTGATGAATATTTGTTTGTTCCACCATATTCCAAGTATTATGCTAAGCACTGAAGATACCAGGATGAATAAGACATCTGTGGTCACTTCTGCATGAACTTCAGTCTAGTAGAAATGAGACACAATTAAATAATTAATTATGATGAATTCTGATAACTACTACATGGCAAGCATATAAAGAATCATTAGCAAAGTTAAAGGGGCGAGCCCTTTTATCTAGGGAATTAGGAAAATGCCTTCTAAGGGCAGTGAGACTTAGGTTGAAGCTGGCTTGAGAGGTTGCAGGAATAAAAAAAGTATTAGAACTCCAGGGAGAGAAAAATACATGTTCAAATGCCCTGAGATAAGAAAGTATAGCACATTTGAATGTCCAAAAGACGTACAACACAGGTAAAGTATGAAATATGAGAGTTCATGGAGCACGTTCAATGACTATAGAGAGAGGTATGACATACATTACAGAGGAACAACTCAAGAAGTTTGGGTTGCATCTCCAGAGCAATAGGAAGCCGTAGAAGTCTTTCAAGTAGGAAGAGTAAAATCATCATATTCTTACTGTTAAAACGTTCTCTCTGAAAACAATGTAGAGAACGACTAGAAAGAGAACAAGATGAAATGTGAGAAGCCTGTTGTAGGTCAACGCCATCAACCACACAAGAGCCAAAGGTTGCTTTGAAAAGGGTGAGAGGGAGGGAGTAAATGAATGGATGTGAAAGCTATTTTGTAATTGGAAGCAACAAAATGACAATTGCATGTAAAATAGTGGGTTCTGTGCCCAATAGATGAATAACTCAGTCCATTAGAGGTATAGTGGCCAGAGACTCTTCAGCCAATGTGACCTGGTGGTAGAGAGATACATGCCACCCCCATCTGTCACCCCTACCTCCACTTTTTCACCCTTACTTCTTCTTCCTCTTCTCCCCACCATTAGCTCAAGCTGCCTAGTATGATACCTGCCTCATCTGCATAATGGTGTGTAAAATGGTCAATGAGACTTAACAAAGTTGTTAGGACAGAAGAAAAATGGCCAAGAGAATTTAAACTACTTTTAGGAGACTTGTTGAAATGCTTGACCCTGAACTGAATGGGGAGAGAAGAAATATGGGAGGAGACTGATAAACAAGGAATAGAAGAGTTTAGTAAGTTAAAAATCTCACTATGATGAAGAACAGGTACACCGACAGCAGTGTCTAAGCAAGACAAGGATGGCTAACTCTCTAAGTTCAAAGACAGATGGTTCTTCACAAGGTATGGGAAACATTCAGGGAAAGAAAGGGTAAAAAGGCATAAGGGAAAAGAACATTTGTGATGTGAAGCTTAGCAAATTAAAGTATGGTGGACATTCAAGTTCCCAGGATAATGGCAAGACTTGACATGAGGAGGGAAACTTTGAACCAAAAACCAAATCCTTAATGGATGAGATAGCAAATGATAATAATGAAAAGTAGCACTAGAAAATAGAATAGGACATTGTATGAGACTCAAAGGAGTAGGACTTTTTATTTTTATTTATTTATTTATTTATTTATTTATTTATTTATTTATTTTGAAAGAAAATTGGATTAGCTGTATTAATTTTGTACAAAACAAATTTCAAGGCAAGGAAAATTATTAGTGATAAAGAGATGCATTTCATAGTAATAAAGGATTCCATTCTACAGCATATACTTCTTAATATATATGTACCTAAAAACTGAGCATCAAGGCACCAGGGAAAAGAAATTGATAGAACTACAAGGGAAAATGGATAAACTCACTATTATAGAAGGAAACTTCGACACCATGCATCAGAAATGGACAGCTCCAGCATGTGGAAAATCAGTAAGGACACAGTTTAACTGAACAGCACTGTCAATCAACTGCATATAAATAACATCTACAAACTATTTCATTCAACAACAGCTGAATAAACTTTCTTCTCAAACTC
>CAUYRT010041555.1:0-18443 GCA_963574885.1 Lepilemur ruficaudatus
CCCCCCCCCCAGTCATATACTGAAGTGCTAACCCCCAGTACCTCAGAATATGGTCTTATTTGGAAATAGGGTCATTGCAGACATAAGTATTAAAAATGAGGTCATTAGGGTCCTAATCCAACGTGACTGAGTATCTTTATAAAAATGGGGGAACTTGGACACAGAGATAAGCACACAGGGAGGATGCCATGTGAAGATGAAGGCAGAGATCGAGGTGATGCTTCTACAAGCCAGAGAACCCCAAAGATCACCAGCAAAACACCAAAAACTAGGGGAAAGGCATGGAACTGATTCTTCCTCAACCTTCATAAGGGAACCAGCCCTGCTGACAGGAAGCTTCCTTTTGGAACTTCTTGGCTCTGGCACTGTGAGAGGATACATTTCTGTTGTGTAAGCCACCCAGTTTATGGTACTTTGTTGCGGCAGCCCTAGCACACTGATACAGACGTGTTACTGGTTCTAAAGATTGAGAGAAGGGTCAGTCCTTCGGGCTGAAGGACAGGAATAGGGATTCCGTTGCTTGAGGAAAATGAATTTTGGGGAGCATGACAGAATGTCTCTGGAGCACATGTTAGAGAGTGATATGAAGTGTGGCTATAGAGAAAGATCAGGTATCAACAGACATTCCAAAGCTCTATTTGTTGAATAAATTAACAAGAATTGACTACTTCGGTGCAAACATGCAAGACGTGGGACATCCAGCATCAGGCTTTACCATGCAGCCTGTTGCATGAATTCTAGTTCCTTCCTAGTCCCCAGATGGAGGAAGAGCCCTAAAGGCAAGACACTGTAGTTTTCCCTGGGATGAAAAAGTCAGCCCTAGCAAAGAAGAAAAAGTGTTCCTTGTGCTTCTGTCCTCCCTGAGCTTCCCTGTCTTCAACCTAACTTGCTTACCACATATAGTTTAGGAACCACCAGTTGCTAAATTTCACTCTAAGCTCAGCTATATCTTTTGGAACTCAGACAACGTGTAAGATGGGCTGAGAAGCCGGGAGTAGTAACCAGGAGGTGGAGAGATAGTGACCAACCACTGGGACTGACTTTGACTTCCCCCAACTCAGAATTGCTTCTTCTTAAACCTAACTTGCTTTCTCCAGGAATCATGCTGTGGGTTGTGGTGGGAGCCAGAGGGGGGCAGCCTTGCAGCAAAATGCCCGAAGGCTACAATAACTTCTTTCCCTGACAATTTATATGGTAGCTGATTTATATGCTACCTCCTTTTAGTTTTAGGGAAAAAATATAGCTAACAATAAGGAAGAGAATGCCATCTATTTCTTTAGCTTAAACATGCCCGCTTGAGTGGTGAACAGTTGATCTCTAAGCTTGCTGTTTTCAGGCTATAAAAGCTGTTTATTTCACTCTATAAAAGAACATTTGAACTTATATAGCTATTTAAGTTTAAATGTTTGGGGGGAAAGAAAAATGCAAGGGGAATTAGCAAAGGGAGGCTGAAACCCGATCTCTCCCTGCTGCAGGGTTTGCATAGAAACTTCCTTCTTTGGGAATCCCCCCTGTCGGCCCCCAACACACCCAGGCAGCCCCAGCGCACAGGAAATGTACTGAGCTGAGTGTGATTTCACCATTAGCAGTCATTTCAGTAAAGCTCTCAGAGTCAATCATTTCTCATGCGCTGGTGTGAGCCGCATTCACTGGAGACTCGTTGGCTCTTAAAAATCTGCAGCTGTCCAATAGAGGTGAAAGACATTAACAAATCTGTGTTGTTTTTCTCCTTAAAAACTGTGAGTTTGTGTGAGGGATCTGGGTCAGAATATGCTTCCCTCCCCGTGCATGGAGGGCAGCTGCTCTGCTGGCTCTGGGAATGAGAAGTCTGGAGGTTTGGACAGCGGGGCAGCGTTCTGTTGAGCAGTGTGCAGACTCCACCAGTCAGCCACCAGCACTCTGGCCTTGACGTCTTCCTGGAAGTGTTAAAGTTTCTCTGAGACAGGCTGGCCCTGCATCACAGCTCGCCCAAGGTAGTCCTAGTTTAAGCCTGTCGTGCTTTCAAGGATTCCTCCTTTACCCTTCATGATGTCCTGGCGTAGATCATACATCGTGCAATCAATCTAATCCCAGAAGTCTGTTCTTGCATTGTAGGCAACATTTGTGCCCAGTCTGGGGAGACATGAGGGATTTGGGATACAGACAAATTTGAGAGATGAGTTCTTTTGGTTTGGGCTTCCATGAGACAAGATCTGAGTCAATTGGATACAAGTAGTGTACTTGGGAGGGGCAGAAAACACCTGTAGAGGAATGGAGATATGAGCAAAGGGAACCACAGCCCAAACCAGTGTGCTAGCAAGCCCTGGACACCTGGAGCTTGATGCCACTGAAGACACGCTGGCCAAGAAGGAATGCATTATTCCACATGGTGGGCAAAGATACTCCCAAGGGTTTCATTTCCATCACTTCCTCCCTGCCTGCTGGAGCACAGAGCAGCCTCCATCTGCTTTGGAGAAAAGCTACAAGCAAAGAGTTGTAGACAGTTGTGCATATTCTGAGCAAAATGAAGGGATGAGGCCCAAGACATATGAGCGAGCACCGATACTGTCCCCTTTAGGAGAGAAAGGCGGAATCGAGAAAACACAAGCGTTATTCAGTAACCGAGTGTTTTCTGATCCTTCTAGGTCTAGCTCAATTGACACCTGTGTTCCTTCAGTAAGCTCATCATCACAATAGTCAAATTATTCTAAGTGCAATTGTTTACTGTATGTTTCTTTGGCCAAGCTGTGATCTGCAGGAGGGCAGGACTGCATTGGTTTTCTCGAGTGTGTTCTTTGAATATAGAATGATGATATTTGCTAAATGAGTCCACAACTGAATGAATTGTGTCAGCTATTTTTATGTACTTTATTACTCTATCTTTTCCACCCTTTTTATCCAACTCATAGACAAGGAAATGAGAAGAAACTTTCCCCAATATTCTGTTGCCGAGAAATTCAAATCCGGGTCTTTCCAACTTCTCAGTTTGCCCTATTCCATAGTGCCTTCCAGTATAAAGGAAAGTTGATAAATAAAGATTTTCTCTCTTTTGTATGTGTCTCTGTTCCTCGGCGAGGTGTGTAACAGAACCGCAGATGCCGCCTAATCCCAGTTCCTGCCACTTCACACTCTCCTGGCCCCTTGTCAATGTACCCTCCCATTCCAGAGTGTCAGGCTCAAGTCTGCTCTAATTGTTTGAAGACCTAGCAAGGATATAAAGTTTTCATCTACATCATATGGATAAAATAGATGTAAATAACCTTATGAGCATCGATAATAATAAAATGTAGTAAAATAATCAGAAAAAGTGACTGTTGAGCATTTATTTATTATCATTTTTTAAGAGATGGGATCTCACTACGTTGCCCAGGCTGCAGTGCAGTGGCTAGTCACAGGCACAATCATAATGCACTAGGCCTTGAACTCCTGGGCTCGAATGATCTTCCTCTCTCAGCCTCCCAAGTATCTGGGACTGCAGATGATTACCTTTTTAAACACAATTTATTAATTGAAAGTTTATTAATTTAATTTTTATTAATGGCTGTATCTAATAACTAGCACACAAAATTTTTGTAGGTTTAACAATCAGCTCTCATGAGCAGGTTCCAACCTGACTTCAGCAGACCACTTAGGAGACTCTCTCTTGAATAAATCCTTCATTTTGTAGGTTCCACTCAGATCTTTGTCCTAAATTCAAAAAAGGAAGGTCTTTTGGTGAAATTGCCCAGTGGAATGTGTGGTTCAAGATTCTGGCTGGACAACTAAGAGTGAACCAACTGTCTTCATGATGCTATTGAAGTTTGAGACCCTTTATGTGTGACCCATTCTGTTTGCCACTACCCTCGTCCCTGATCAGTTAGTTATCTGCCTTTTAAAACCCAGTGTCTCTGGAGGCTGACTCCTGAGGACTGCACTGTCTGTGGTCCTTTGACCTCTTGCTTCTGGTTGAGTGCAGACAAAAGAAGGCACTAGAAAAAGACATGAAGGCAGAAGAAGAGAGAATGGGAGTATATATACACCTACTCGCTCCCTGCCTCACTGCAGTTCTGACGCCAGCTGCATGTGGTGGAGCACGTTTCTATGTTATGTTCTCATTGTGCTCACCCCATCACAGCCACACCATTATCTCTGCCCCATTGCCAACTATAGGTGGGAAAAGGGAACAGAGGAAAATACCTTATCCAATATAGGGCTTTCTTAACTTACATGTGCAGCTTCATTCACCTAGGTGGGCACACCGTCAACTCACCATGACCAGTTGGCTGAACATGGTTCATGTTTTGCTCTGAGAGCCAGGCCTCCGCTCTAAGGTCAGGCACAGTCTGACTTGTGAGCATTATAATGAAGCCAAACACCTGCTAGGGCCCTTTTATAGCCCCTATCCTGTTCATCTGGCAGGACAGTTCCCTCTGAGGTCTGCGTCCTTGCCATGTGCTTATGCACACTTTCCTTTGGCCTGACATCCTTCTTGACCTGCTATCCCAACACCATGCATAAATTCAGTTGTCAAAACTTCCAGGAGCTCATACTAGGTCATTAAACTGATATGAATTGAGCATGTACCATGCACCAAGGACACAATCATATTAGTGCTGTGCTAAGCAGTTCACACACGTGATCTCTTCCACCATGGTAACAACCCAGCAAGACTGGTGCCATCATTATCCCACCTCTCCAATCTATTACTACTACTTGTGTGGCTCATTTTTCTGTTTGCACTCACATGTGTTCCCCACCCTTCTTTCCACCTTCTCTGTATTACAGGAAACTGCATTTCCGACTCTTGACTGTCAGTTTCTGGCTAGATATGGCCAATTGAAGAACTTGATAAAAGTTAGGACAGGACAGACCCAGCGTAATTTTCCACCTCTCCCCACTGGGGCAGCATCTCTGGCAGAAATTATGATTCTGTTGTGGCTCCTGCTTTCACTGATCAGCTTGTCCCTTGATGGCCCAACAGACTTGCCACAGTTCCAGCTTTCTCAGGGCTCCTGGGCTTCTGCAAAACTGCTTCCTTCCTTTTCCCTCCAGCCTTGATGAGGTAGTCACTTTCTAATCTCTGCATTGCCTCTTCTCTTCTTTGCTGTTTCAGCTCTTCTTATACCTTGAAGGTAATTCCCTACATTAAATTCTCTCTATTGAAGTTCCTGGCATGTGTTTTGCTTTCCTGGGTTTACTAAACCAAGAGGCTTCTCTACCCCTTGTCCTCTATAAGCACACTTCCATAGCTCTGTCTCTGCGTGTGTGCTTATGTGCGTGTACTTAATTTATTGAAAGCATCCTCTACTATAATTATTTGTTCCTTTTATAGAGTTAACTAGCAATAACTAGCTATAACTAGTTATGTTAATAGCAACCTATTCCCTTGTTTACGGTCTGCCTTCCCTGATAGCCTGAAAGCTCTGTGAAGGCAGGCATCCTGCATATTTTATTCATTGCTGTATTTGAAACACTCCAGTAGATGATTGGCTCATGGGCACTCACATTGAATAAATGAATGAAAACTTTAATAAATTCTCATTTTATAATAAGGACGTTGAAGCTTAAAAGGGTGAATTGATTTTTCCGATAACTTGATTTTCGGTTGCCAAACAGCCTTACACGAATTGCTTTTCTCTATGGATTTTAGGATCATGGCCTAGATTCTCCGTGGAAGCCACCACCCTATTTCATCTTTGCCTTTCACTCCTGTTATCCCTGCTTCTCCTGCATTCCATGTGCTGGCTTTCACCAACGCCTGCTATGGGGCCACCCTCGGCGTACTAGGCTGTTCATCCTTCCTTCCACGGCATCATGAGCCATATCTCTCCCAATCCCTGGATGGACCAAATTTCATTCCAACCTTGATCCCTGTCCTTATGAAACTGCATCCCAAGATTTCCTAACAATGTATAATGTCTGCTGGAACTCAGCATTCAGATGCAAGCATGCCTAATACAGGTGTTTTCCCCATCCCCAAATGACTAATTACTTGAATCTCCCAAAGAGATTTTTTTTTTTTCAAAAAAAGATTCCCAGGTCTAATCCCAGACTTACTCATTAGGTGGGACCCAGAATCTGCATTTTTAAAAAGTGTCCCTTGTATTCTGTGAGCGAACCAGAACTCTCCTTGTAGCAACAATCAAAGCAATGAGAGAGAAAACAGTGGGTGCATTTAGAAATGAAAACAAGACAAAAACAAGAGTTGTAGGCGAGTGCCATGAATGGTGCCATCTGATGCTCAAATATTGTGCTCCTCTGGAGCAGAAGGGAGGGACGGCCTGTGCCCAGAATTGTTGACTGACTGTGTCCTGGAGACTGCTTCCTGTTCCTGCTCTCTGTCCTGGCCTCAGCACTCTGGTGGCAGAGAGCCTGACAGTAACCAGGCAACTCTGGAGTCTGACCTGTTTTGAGCTCCCTGCTAGGGTTGCCAGATAAAATATAAAATACCCAGCTGAATTTGAATTTCAGATAAACAATATATATGTATATACTTGTACTGAAAAAGTATTTGTTGTTCATCTGAAATTCAAATTTAACCAGACAACTTGTATTTTTGATTGCTACATCTGGCAACCCTATTCCCTATACTTGTCTAATACTGGGTGGGTTGAAACACTAACCAAGACTATGTTCCTTTCTGAGAGTACATTTTGAACTCCTGTTTCTGTGAGTCACGCAGGGAGCAGTGATGTTGAGGAAGTCCCTCTTTAATAAACATGGTCTTCTGCAAGGCTTAGCATTTGAAAGAGTCAATTCTCTATACATGTATTCAGTACCTATGGCTGACTGCTGTCTGGGCCCCAGGTCCACTCCAAAAATGATGGTGGCGAATGCTCAGTGTTCTGGAATGTGACCTTGGGGAGAAGCTCCAACTGTTTCAGGAGACCAGCATCAATTCAGCTAAACTAGCTCAATTGTTTTAGGCATATCATTTGTCTTTTCCGTTTTTGGTTATTAGAAGGATGTTTAACAAATTTGTCTAAGGGTATATCCTGCCTTACTTTGCATTTCTCATGAGTATGAATTAAACTCAGACCTTTTCATGAGTGATGGGATTGCTTTCTATTCTGCCTTTGTGTTTGTCATTTATTTATTCATTTAACAAATCTTTTTTTTTGAGAGTATACCATGTGCCACACGCTTTTCTAGGAGTTGGAGGTATTGAAGTGAAACAAAACAAAGCAAAACAGAGCCTTAAGGAGTCTATGCTATGTAAGAAATAAGGAAGGGGGGTAGAATGTGCCTCTGGGGAGGTAATGGGGTTGCAATTTAAAAATATTGATTAAGACAGGTCTCACTGAAAAGGTGACATTTATGTGGCAATTTGAAGGAGAACAGCTTTTAAGACTTTAAGGACTCTTTAGTGAATTTGTTTAATCATCATGCATTTTAAAATGTGTACATTTACCTGAAAGGAAGTACTTCATACCAAGTCTATCGTTTATCAAGGTATCAGACTGGTACGATGATATTGGAATGTTAATGTAAATATCCACTCTTCAATCGCCAGTGGACCAACTCAGGGATACAGGATGCATCCCGGTTATTTGCAATGTCTGTTTCTATCATGCAGTGCAGCACTTACAGTGTAGGCTCTGGAGTACGACTGGTTGGTTATAAATCTTGTCCCCACCACATAATAATGCTATTATGAATGACAAGTTGCTTTAACTTTCCGTGTCTGGGTTTCCTAATATTAAATTGGGATAACCATGTTAGTTACCTCAGAGTGTTGTTGTGAGGATTAAATAAGACAATGTACAATCTGTATCACATAGAAAGTTATTAACAGTGTGCTTATAGGCTGGCTCTCCAGAAGAAATTTAAAAAAAAGAAAAAAGCCCTGATAGAGCATTTGTCCCTTTCCATGGTATAAATATTCTCCACCTTGGTCAATTTCAAGCTCTGTACATTGTCATTGAACATGGAGTTGGGAAGAGATGCACAAAGTCCAATGAGCTGGTACAAGTTGGATATAACACTCTGCATACATGATTAATTGTGTCATAGTATCCATGCTAAGTATTTATTTCTAGAAATAGAAGGGTCTAAAGAATGTATCTTCATGCACGCTTACTGACGGCTTTAGAACAGATATTCTCAACCTTGGTACTGTTGACACTTGAGTTTTTATATATATATTATTATTGGAAAGATTTCTGGTGCATTCTAGAATGTTTAACAGATTCCCTGGCCTCTACCTACTAGATACCAGGAACTACCCTCCTGCCCCAGCTGTGACAGCCAGACATATGTCCAGACATTGCCAAATGTCACCAGGTGGGAAAAATGTCCCTGGTTGAGAAGGATTGCTTTAAAGAAATACAAACATAAGCAAGAAAAAAATATATTTCTAGAGGAATACATTTAGAATCACAATTTTAAAAGAAGGTAAAAATAATTTAATGCCCAAGTGATTACAAATACACTCAAAATTTAATTGATTTTTAAGTAATTGATGTTTAGATACATTGAGCAATGAGCTAACATTAGGGGAGAAGGTGGGCTGGGATGTCGTATGTGGGAAGGAGCCTGGTAGCATGGCTGGGCCTGTTGCTATCAGAAAGTCATTGTCACCTGTCTAAATTCTGTCTCTTATTTGACGTGTGGTTCTGGACAGGTCACTTAAGCACTCAGAGCCTCTATGTGGAAAAAGAATGAAGAATGACTTTAAAAGATTGTGAAAATAATATTCAAACTTATAAATATTTATTAAAGAGGAAAGAAAGGGGTCCTTGTTAGCTCTGGGTTTGGGGGGATCGGTCAGCCTTGGGCAGGGACTGATGGGAGGGGAAGCCCAGAGGGTGGGGTGGGCTGAGGAATGCAAATGACAAAGTGCCTGCCCCGACACACAGGGCTGCGGGTCATTGCTTGGAAATGTGAGAACAAAATGGGACCCCAAGCTAATGACTTTCAGGTGTGCTGGCCCTGATGCCTGGCCACTGGGGAGTGATGTTGAGGCCAAGGCTAACGCTCCAGCGCTGCCAAGGCAAACATCCAGGCCCAGGGTAAACCAACCAAAGCCAGGCGCCTGGGACCTCCCACCAACCTGCATGCACCCTGTGGCCGCCTGCACCTGCCCACTGTGGACACGGCAGGCACCCATTCCCTGCCCCTCTCCTACTACCCAACTACCCCTGTTCCCAGAAGGCTCTGTGGCTCTGATACCTTCCCAGCTCAGGAGAGATGCCACTGTTCCCTCTTTTCTCACTCCCAACCTGGGCCCCAGTGAAAACCCTGCTGTTTGGAGCTATACCTGACTCAGCACACTTTAGGCAGGTGAACAGAGAATTCCTCCATCTTCCCTTCTGTCAAACCTTTGCTCTATACTATCCTTTGCACCCTGTCCCTTGCTCCATTCCAGCCCTTACTCATATTGCACGGGTATTCTGAATTCCCCTTATTCCTTCCATCACCCAGCTATGGAGATGGACAGGACCCAGGATACATTCCATGTGAGCTCGGCTCTGTTTACCCTGCGCTCTCCAGTGGGCCATACAGCAGACTGAATGTCACAGAGGCAGCAACAGTCACTCCCCAGGACATGCTGGAAGATTGCCAGAGAGGTGGGATATGCAGATGCGCAGAGCCAGCTTGGTTCAGCGATGCCGATGGATGCCACACTAACTGCACCTTATAGGCACCTGACCCCAGGCTTCCAGAAGGACCTGCTTGGACCCCACAAGCAAGACTGCTGTGAAAGTATTTTTGCTCTAAGACTGACAGTCATGGGTCAGAATCTAGAGGACACTGCCTATTTCGTAGCTGTGCAAATGTTACTTAACCTGTGTCTCAGTTTCCTCAACTATCAAACTCTTTCACATGATTGTTAAGAGGATTAACAGGATTGTGGGATTATGTATTATTTTATTTAACAAATATTTATTAAGCATTGACTATGTTCCAGAAGCCCCGCTAGGCCCTGGGGACACAGATATGAATACAGCACAGTCCTTGATCTCTGGCACCTGCCATCTAGGGAGAAGATAGATGGGAAAATGTAGCAAGGCCATACATTACGTATGTGCATGATAGAAATAGGTAAGAGCAGGGTCTTCCTGGAACACGCCATTCACAGTCCTGCTTCGGGGACTTCACATTGACTGTTCTTTATGCCTTATCACTAATCGCCCAAGTATCTGCAAAGCTGGCCCCAAACTTTATTCAGCTCTCTGCTCAGATGTGATCTTGTCGTGGACATCTTCCTCGACCTCACTATATAAAATAACCCCCATTCTCTCCAGATCTATTCCCCATATCTGTTTTCTTCCTAGTTATATCATCACCTGATATATTACCTTTTCTTTTCTTTCCCTTCCCTGCTCTAAAATGTAAGCTACATGAGGGCAGGAGTGTTGTTTTGTTTGCTGCTGTAATTCCAAAAACTAGGATCATGTCTGATGTGTAAATAAATGCCTCAATAGATATTTGTTGATTGCATGAACAAATCAGTAAATGAATGAATGCATGCATGAATGAATGGATATCGAAATGAGCAGAGTGAAAGACATGATTCTTCTTGGGAGAGTCTTGGAGAAGGAAGCCCTGGCGAGATGCCTGGGGGAGGAGTCAGAGTTATTTGAGCAATGCAGGGAAGGGCTGAGGGAAGAACATGTGCAAAGGGCAGGCAGAAACCATGGTCTGTCCCAGAAATGGCTGGTGTTTTCGAGTAGCCGGGGAGAGGCAGATCGGCTCAGAGGCATGGCTGGAAATGAGTGTGGACAGTAGGTTGGCAAAAATCTCATTTAATCCATCTTAAAGAGATTTGACTTGGCATGTAACCTAGAACTCATTTTTACTTTTAAAAAGTAGCACAGTGACAGGCACAGAGAAGATGCTCAATGCTTTTCCAACATCCATTTTCCCATTTGTCAGCCTATGAGAGGTACATAAAATCCCCAAGGTGGACTATGACCCCAGGTGGCCCCATACTCCCTGCAGCCAGATGAGGGCATCATGGCAGGTGAGACCATGGGTGAGACCAGGTGAGACCCAGGGTAACTAGTGTTTAGACTGGACCGCGCCACAGGCGGTACAGGTCTGATTAGTGGAGAACTTGTGAAAACGTTTGCTTTTTCTCAGAATCCAGCCAAAGCCAGCCTACCTCAGTCTGCCCATTCATCCCAATTTTAAGCTCTTCATTTCAAATGTGCTGTTCCCTAAAGTGTTGATAAATTAGGCTTTGATTATCCAGCTCCAGTTCCATTCTGCTCTGTTTACAGTAAATAAACCAGGGCCTATTTAAATGGATTTTTATAATGGGGCAGGCTCTTACACAGACTTTTTACTGAAATAGTATCACTGCTTTGAAGAGGACCCAAGTTTCATAGAAGAGGCTTGTGGCAACCTCTCACCAGATCTGCAGATGTCCTTGGAGAAAAGAGGAAGCTTAATGCTCACGCTGGACTAAAAGGAGGGAGGCCAAAAAGGAACTCCATGGAGTCAGCAATGTTGATTCTCACTCCAGTTCCTCTCAGGCCTAAGATTTTGAAAAGATCACTTTCTAAGAGAAATCAAAGAGCCATATTGTTTTTGGAATGAGTTTTAAAAATATTTTATGATAGTTCAGAAGTGAATGAATACAACTGCTGTGGTATGGAGGCATGGTGTGAGGTAGGGGTATGTGTGTGTGTGTGTGAGAGAGAGAGAGAGTGTATGTGTGTGTGTGTGTGTGTGTGGTAAATGGAATAATTTTAAATTTGGGAAATGGTCTCCTATGTCATCTCACTTATAAGTGGGATTACAATTTACTCATGATTTCAGAGCCTCATCACCTTTGACCCAGAACCACTGTGCCTTACTTACTGTCTGTGCCTTCAAGCTCACCCACATCCAATCCACCCTTCCCATCACCAGCAAAATATTTCTAATATACAAAATGAATAATGTCACCTCCTTGCTCAAAACCCCTTTTATATTGGCCACTTCCCTAGAGAATAATGTCCAAACTCCATAACCTGGCATTTTATAGGTCCCTTGCAAGTAGCATCTGCCCACCTGGCCTCCTGCACCCCAACGTCCTAGGTTTCAGCTACAGGAAATCCCCAGGGTCCTGCTATGTCATTTATCTTCCTGTTGGACAGGTCTACATGCCAAAGACCTACTCGTGCTGTTGAGAGGATGCTTAGTAAATATTTCTTTACTGAAAAAATAAAAGGAGTTTGAAGGAGGTACACAAATACCAACATCTGTTTATATTCTCTCCTCTTTATCCCTTGCTATCTATGGCTCCAGTATTTTCAAGAATATGTAACTCTGCTGATGAGACTCATCTGCCCATACATCAGTCTTAGAGTGAGGACTACTGAGAAGGTGGATAAGAGAAGTCCGCCTTTTATTTCAGAGCCAAGTGTTCACAGAGACATTGGTCCTCATCAAAAGAAAGGACCCTATCCCTTTTGGAAAATTCTTAAGTGGGTGATCAAGGGACCCGAGGCTGAATGAGTGTGATGAAGACCTTGCCTGACCCAGCTGAGGACAGAAGGCACTGCTGGTGCTGGCAGATCTGCCCCTGAAGCCACCAGGACCCTTGTCACACCAGCCTTCATGGACCTGCTCCTCCACCAGAGGAAAACTTTAGTGGCAGCCTACTCTTGACAATGGCTGGCGACCAGCATGTTTTGAGTCCCAATTAAAAAACAGCTCAAATGACCAGCATCACCGTACTGACTGCAAAGGAAAATGATACCATTTCAGAGAATCAGGAGAACAGCAAGGGATTGTAAATTGTTCACCGATTTTGGGACTATTTTTAGTTAGAAGGCAAAGTAAGTCTTTTATCTGGAGTGAATATTTTGGAAAATAGCTGGTCTGTGTTCTCATTGGCTTGGATTCCTGGTAGCCTAAGGTACATTGAGGCCATCAGATTCACTAGAACGTTGAAGTAACTGAGACCTCTCAGTGATTCTGCAGGGTCATGAAAGCAAGAGGTGCCTTCAAATCTCAACCCTAGATGAGAGCTGAGAGCTGCTCTCCTCTTGTTCTCACTCAAGGCCTGTGCATATCTCTGAATCCAACTGAGCATGGGAAGATTACTTACGATGGAATAAGATTCCTGGTAAGGGACTAGAACTCTAGCTAATCACTGGGCTGGGCCACTCACTTGCCAACCAGGAACCAGACAATCTAGCTATGGGTGTGTGGATGAAGTTGGGATTTGGATTCAGGTCTTCTCAGCTTCAAATCAGCAATTGCATATCCTGCACCCTGGTCCCTTCCTTAATCCTACACTGCTGGTGAGGCCACATCAAAGGGACTCCTTCATGCCCTGCGTCTGGCACGCTACACACAAGCATGACTCTTGAGGTTGTATCTCTGCCTTTGCTTGATTTTAATATGACAGGAGGTCCTGAAAGTCCTTCTTATTCACTTTATTTATTTATTTTAATGGCCTAAATTCAACTCCACTAAGCAAATCAATTTAGCGCCGAAGCTGAAATTTACAATATGCCCACCAATACTATGGCTCAACAGGATGCATTAAGAGGCTAGTTAAACACCAAATGCAGTATAAATCTCAGCCTTATAGGTGTGCTGAAAACGTAAATAGCTTCCAAAGAGCTACAATCAATACCAGGATATATGTGCAGGCTCAGAGTGTGCAAATAATTTAAATTTTAAATTAGCCCCTCCTTTAGTATTCCCCAATATCCTGGGCCCTGCAATTTCTGTTAATGGTACCAAATTTCCAGCATCTAAATATTGGTGTTGAATTTCTGCTAAGATATCAAAACTGGGACTGAGGTGGCATCTGGGTTTGTGTGTTGGTTGGAATCCAGAGAGAGAAATGAGAAAGACATGCAGGTGGGGGTTATAGGGAAGGACATATAGATGGCACAGGGGGCTGGGAAGGTAGCAGGTTGGTATTGAGAAAGTCTGGAAGCAGGTAGAAGGTGCCAGATCATATAAAAAATGTGTTTTGGCAATGCCTTAAGGGGGCTAGGCTGGACTTGGGGCAAGCCATGGTTCCTGAGTGGGGGCACAAAATGAGGCTCCTACCACAAGAAAACCAGACCAGACAATAGATGTGGGATGAAAGTGGCATCAGAAACAATGCAGACCTGATACCCACTGCCAAGTCCTAAAGGAATCGTTTGTCTTTTGCTGGTGTTGGCTTTGAGGCCAAGGTGGGGTCAGCTCACAAAGATGAATCAGAGTTGCTCAGAAGGCTGCCCGGCTGAGGTTACGTGGAGAAGCTACAAGCTGTGTCCTAGGAGCAGTTCCTACAGCCTCTGTCTTCTCTGGGTTATGAGACAGAAGCATTAGTGTGATTTTTCCCCAAAGGGTTTCACTCTGGGAAGAGACCAGCTTGCAAATACCTGGGAACGAAACTAGTCTTTATCTGGGTAATTTCAGGGTGTGGGAGAATTAATTTATCATCATTTTCTTCTAGGTGTCTTTTACAGATCACCTCACCAAGTGGACCGAAGAGTTGGGCCACCTGCGTTCCAATCCCTGCTCTGCTGCTCATGAGCAGTGCCGCCGTGGGAAAGTTATTCAATCTCCCAAAGCTTCTATTTCATCATTCATAAAAGAAATGTAACAGAACCTACTTCATCGAGTTGATGGAAGGATGAACTAACTTAAAGGCATTGATCCTGGCCCACAATAACTTCTCTAGTCACTCTTATTCAGCAAGAGGAATACTTACCAAGGAAGTGTTCATTCATGGCAGGCATTCTCTGGGAACCAGGCACATTTTCAACCCTGAGAGTACTGCCGTGAACAGTAGCAGCAAATTCCTGCCTCCGTGGAAATTCCATTGTAGTTGAGGAGGAAAATACTCAGCAAAGACAAAGATGTGATAGGTCAGGTGATAAGTGTTATGAAGGAAAAATAAAATTATTAGGCAATAGAGAGTAACGGGATGGCTCTTTCAGCTAAAGTAGCCAGGGAAAGCCTCCCTGAGGAGGAGATGTTTGAGCAAAGAAGTGAGTGGAGTGAGGGAGCTATGCAGATATGCAGGAGGAGGTTCCAAGAAGAGGAATCAGAAGCGCAAAGGCCCCCAGGCAGGTGCGTGCTCACGCGCTTTCAGTGAGCACAGGTGGAGCAGCCTGGTGGCGAAGAAGGCCAGAGCAGGGTGGGCGAGGAGGAGAGAGGTAGGAGCTGAGTGAAAGCTGGTGCCCTCAGCCATTGTGATAAGGACTTTGGATGTTATTTTGAAGGAGATGGATGGGGAGTCTTCAGAGGACTCTGAAACCGGCAGCTCCACGCACGACCTGACTTATAGTTGGGCAGGGTGTCTCTGGCCACTGTATGCAGGATAAATTGTGTGAAGATGAAAACGGGACCTCTTAGGAGTTCATTGCAGTATCCGGGGGAAAGACGATGACGATAGTAACACTCCTGACTCACACGATCATCACTGGGGCATTGTCTGGCACAAGTTGAGACTGCAGGAAATGGTGCCATTCTTATTAACTCTCCCTTGGTTGTCACTCCCTCTTTTTGCTCCTGTGGCACATGCAGGATCGTGCCCCAGCCCTCCCAGTCCTTATTTAGGGAGCACCTGTTGCCCCTTCTCCTGAGGAGCTAGTGCTGCTGGATCATCAGATGGCACATCCACCCTAGGGAATGTCCACAGCCCCTGCGTGCTGGTGCCAATGACTAGAGACATGTATTCCAAAGCAGCGTGTCCTGCCAGGCTTGGGCCCAAATGCAAACCCAGCTGGTCTCCCTATCTATGGAGCACCTTTCTGCCCATTCTTCTTGTTGCTCCCTGACCTACTTGATGGCCAGACCAACCTATAGGTGGCCTGAAGTCCAGCCAGAGTTCATCAAGGAGAGGCCATTTCCAATGGGCATCAGTTCCTGTAACTTCTGAGTTCTGAGACCTCACTGCCCTACCTCAAAGATGATGTCACAGACAAATTAATAATCAAAGGGAAAGCTAGGAACAGGTATGTTCCAAAGACAATATTCTCTGGGAAGATGGTCTGGCAAGCTCTGGACTGTCCCTTGAGTCTGTCCTTCTGACCTCCTTGGCATTCAGGTCATAAGCTGGCCCCATCTTCCATGGCTTGCTGCAATAGCAAGGGGCTTCCTCAGCTCCTCCCGAGAATGACAAACAGCTGGCAGGCACAGTCCCATTTTAATAAGTTTCACTAAGTTTGCTTGCTTTTTGCTTCAAGAAGCCACCATCATCCAGATGTCTACTATGCAACCAGTTACTACATCCTTCCATCCATCTTCTGCATAACCCTCCAGCCTTTCTCTGTCTGCCCCTGATGCGCTAGTGAAGGCATCTCTGGAATGGGTTAATGCATCAGCCTCCTAAATGTTCCACCTGCCATCATTCTTGCCCCCTTTCCAACCCAAACCTGAGCAAGTGCTCTCTGACCCCACTCACGACTTTGATTCTCCCAGGGCCCCAGAAGAGCATACAACTGAGCCCATGCAACTTGTCTCACAAGTCATCACTCCGCTGCTAGGCATTCTGCCATCCGGTCTGAATCCTCTGTTCCTTTGGAGGACACTGTCCCCAGGTGCACTTGTTTGCCTTTACACACGCCCTCTCTCTTGTCATTTTCATGACCCAGCATCCTGTTCAAAAGTCACTTTTTCCATGAAGCTTTCCATGAGTAGCCCAGAAAGTGAGATCACTCACCCATCTGGGTACACCAGACATTTTTCTTAACTTCATTTCAGATTTCCCAAATTATTTTCCAATTATCCCTGTGTGTGGCATTATCCTACACTGGTACATCAGCTCTTTGAGGGCAGTAGCTGTTTCATGTTTTCATGCACCGTGCACTGGGCACTTGGTAGTGTTGATTGCAGACTATCCTAAGTAGATTTAGGCGAATCATATAAGCAAAGGATATAACGACACAGTAAGTCACCCCTACCATAGAGAAAGAAAATCCCAGAACACATTATGATGATATTAGCAAGTTTTTTCTTAATCCTTCCTATGTGTAAAATATGTTAGAGACTGACTCAGCTGCCTTTCACATAAATCCTATTAGGGAGGTATTTTTATTCCTATTTTGCAGATGCCAAACTGAGGCTTACTTACAGAGGCTAACTGAATTGCTCAAGGTCTTACAAGTAATAGTGATGTGGGAGCCATAATTTAAAGCCTACTCTGTCCAGCCTACACATGAGCTCTTGGCCCTTGTAGAAATGTCCCCTCTCACAGCGTGGGATGTTGGCCTGTTGGCCTGTATGGGATGAGCTCTGAGGCTGGGCTTGCAGTCAACTGAGGCATTATGTAGGAGAAGGCAGCAGAGTCTATAGAGTGTCCACCTCCATAGGGTTTACAGACTTGCTTCTCTGGGATGTCAACAGCTTAAAGCACAAAACCAGGAGGACCTGCATGACTTAGCACAGTACTTTTTATAATCCCAAATCCTACTTAGCAACCTCACCATCCAAGCCAAGTCCTTCCTTTACCCACGTAGTTTCCAGACACAAAAGACGTCTTCATTAATCAGTAGTCATTATATTATGGAGCCTTAATTTTGCCCTGGCCTTGATTTAGGGGCAACTATTTGTGGTTAAAAGCAGTGGGCAAGGGCAAAGAGAACAAAGATGATGCCTCCAAGGATCTTTAGGCAGTTCATGAACTTCTTTTACTCAGGAACTTCTTGATGTGAAAAATCATATTCTATGCTCCACTCAGAGCTTCTTTTGATCTTCTCATGTATTCATTCAACAGACACTCATTAATACCAGATCCTGTTGCAGACACTGGGACCATGGTGGGAAATAGGGGAAGGCTTTAAAATTCTGAAACTCTTACTATACAGGGAGAGATAAAAATACAACCCAGTAAATAATTATATTTATTTAAAGAATAAAATAATTTTATATTATAATAGTTATCATCAAATAATAATTACCAAAGAATATTGAATAATAGGAGGCGGGGAGAGAAAATAATGGGGTTGCCTGATTTTAGATAGCATCTCCAGAAGAGCCTTCTTGGAGAAGGTGCCATTTAAGTGGGACTCTGGAGGAAGGGAAGCAGCCTGGCGCTGGAGGACCGTAGGAAAGAGGGCTGCATTCAGGGAGTCAGAAGACAAGGCTGGCGGGCTGCAGAGTGGAAGAGCTTGTGCGTGTCTGGGGGTGCGGACGATCAGGGTGGCAGTGACACTGTTTCTGACATATAATTTCGCATACCGTGGTGCATGCGTGTGACCTAGGAACACTGCCTTCTTTCTCTTCTCCTAAGTCTCTAGCCACATGGACTAAACCTCCTTTCACAACATTCTGTTTTATTCCTGATGTTCACATAAGTGGGAAACACATCTCTGGAGAGTTTCCTCGGCTCCAAGTCACCGGAGAAATGAAACAATCTGGATGTCCACTCTGAAGCCATTCTTTGAGAAGCAGGGCTCGTGGCTCAGGCCTGCAATGAGCAGGGGACCGGGGCAGCTCGCCCAGCTCCAGGGCCAGCTCTTTTTGACACCTTGTTGAGAAAAACACATTACTTTATGTGAAAATATTGATCTCTTCTCTTATGAGGGTTCAAAACCAGT
>CAUYRT010041558.1:0-10086 GCA_963574885.1 Lepilemur ruficaudatus
ATTGGGGGAAAACTACAAAACATTTACAGTACAATGTTTACAGTCACAATTTGTAGTGAACTGATTTCCCAAAATATATTACCACTCAAGTTGACTTATCTTGTTACACTCAAAAACCTACTCTGTCAAAGTAGTCCAGAGAGTACATACATAGGGCTCCTACTGTATCTACGTACAACCAACACTCCATTTTAAATGTACACAGATACAATTTTGATATTACTTTTTAAGTAATAAACAAGAAGAGTAAATATTATCAACTAGAAGATATTCATGATTATGTATTGAACGATGTAATGACTTTGGACCATTCACTTCAACCCTCTGGGCCTCGATTTCTGAATGTGCAGAAAGTGAGGAGAACATCACTTGCAGGGGTGCAGTGAGAATTAATCTGTCCACCTGAAGTGCGGAGCTCAGGGCTTGTTACTTAAGAGTACTTACATTGGGTCATTGCATATGAAATGTCTGATTTTGAATCAAAAGTTTAGTTTATTATAACTCAAACAAGAAGCAGTACAATTAATCAAAGTATGCACCTAAACCATTGACACAGTTTAGCCACTTTATTGGTAGCTTGTTTATGCCAGCAGCAAAGAAGCCTAGAGAGCAAGTGGCTATGAAATTGTGAAAGGCATTTTCCACAGCTTGTTGAGAATTGAATATTTTTTCCTTGCAAGAAGTGGTCTAAAGCCTGGAAGAAGTGGTAGTCAGTTGGTGCAAGGTCTGGTGAATGCAGTAGATGACAGACAGTTGCTGCTGCTGTAGTTTGAGCAGCGTTGTTTGTGGGACGTGTGGTTGAGCATTGTCTTGCAAAAGGACTGGCCTGTCTCTAGTGACCACCCTTGGCTGCTTAATCACAAACATCCTCATTATTTCATCCAATTGGTTGCAGTAGACATCCGCTGTAATCGCTTGAACAGGTTTCATGAAGCTGTAGTGGATAATACAAGCACTGAGCCACCAAACAGACACCATTAGCTTTTCTTGATGACTATTCAGTTTTGAACCGTGTTTCAGCACTTCATCTTTATCCAACTGTTGTGCCTAACGCTTGCAATTGTCAAAAAGAATCCATTTTCATCACATGCAACTATATGGTATAGAAATGGTTCACCTTTATGTCATGAAAGCAAAAAAAGGCAAGGTTTGAGATGATTTCTCTTTTGACCTTCATTTAATTAATTCAGAACCCATCTATCCAGCTTCTTTACCTGGCTGATTTGTTTCAAATGGTCCAATATTGTTGGAATAGTAACATCAAACCTTGCTGCTAATTCACACATAAGTTGAGATGGATTCACTTCCCCTACAGCTTTCAGCTCATCATCATCCACCTTGGTCTCAGGTCGCCCACGTGGCTCATTTTCAAGATTAAAATCACCAGAACAGAACTTCTCAAACCATTGATGTACACTGTGCGTTCTTTAGCCACATTCTTCTTGAACACTTCATTCATATTTTGAGCTGTCTGCACTGAATTTTTTCCATGACGGAACTCATATTTGAAAATAACTCGAATTTTTGACTTACCCATGTTTTCACAAAAATTGCTGTAAAAAAAATGTGACAGATAGTCACAAGCCAAATCATGCATTTGAAAGACTGAGGATGTGTCTTCACAATAAACATAATACAAGAAGTGTCAAAGTGAAATGTCAGAGATATCAACTGTCAAACAGTACTTAAAGAAATCGGACATTTCATACTTAGTAACCGAAATAAGTGGCAATTACTATTTGCTGTAGGGAACTGATTGCCTCAGACTGTGTGTTATCCAGTGTCCCCATCTGGGAATACAAAGACTGCATGTGGGAAAATGCTGATGCACATAAATTTAGCTTTCTAATGTCTTACTTTAAAACTTCTCAAGCCTGGCTAATAATCCACCATGCCCTCCCACTAACTGGATAATTTGGAGAAAGTGGGATTGTGTCCCTTTGCTCCTCCAATGCTGCTCTATTGCCCAAAGAATTGTTAGCCGAGCATTTTACCACATGTTTGGTTTAGCTGGATTTGTGTTGCCACCTGGAAGAAACAGATGGAAAGCAGAGCTCTTTATTTTGTACCCTAAACTCTGAGGAACTGGGGAAGATTTAGGATGATTGATGAAGGAAGGTTATTATCAAGTTTCCTCAGGGATTGTGGTTTTTTTCCCAGGAGATTTAGAAATAGAACCCACTTCTCTTTAATTTTTGTTAACTCTCATTGACTTCCTACCATTGAATATCCCTGTGTTCTAAGTCAGTTTTCTCCAAGGTGGGATATGCACATGCCAGGGCATGTAAGATAAGCCATTGGGTTGAAGGAAGAATATATGGACATTTCTATTTTCATTTCTTTTTGTTTAAGCAAAAGTAAATTAGCAATTATTAATCTTTAATGCCAGCATTCCCCACTCACACCCTGTATATTTGGCAGGGTTTTCGTAAGATGTCATTCCACTTGTTTTTGGTAAATAATGACGTATGGAAGTTTTTATGGAACCAATCAAATGGATTTGCCAGTTATATTAACCACCTTTATCTAAACTAACTCTCAAGAAGTAGACAAATACTTTAAAAAGTCCTGCAAAAAAATCATAGTTGAAGATAATAAGAATAATAGCACAAGCAAAAGATAAGAAAGTCAACAAGTTGACACTTCTCTTGGTGTGAACTACAAGTCAGCCACATTATGTGGCAAAAGTAATGACAGTTTGGTTAGTTCTGATGAGCTGTCATTCTAGTAAATTAGATTAAGAAGACTATTTATGCCCACTATTACTGACACTTATGCTCTCAGTATCTATTGAGACTTTAGCTAATTGTAACAGCAAAAATATACAATTTGCCAATGAATAAGGCAATACTCAACTCTACTATTACCTCTTTTCTTTCCTCTGTCAAATTAGTGCCTCTGATTGTTCTAATGTTGTCTTCCAACCCTTCACTTGGTAGCGAGATTCATCATTTACAAACATAAATCAAATCACTTCAGTCCCCCTCACCCCTACTCCCAGCTTAATCTCTGCTATTGCACTTAGAACTAAATTCACAATCTTTGCAGTGACCTGTGAGGCCTGTGAACTGGCCCTCCTCTCCCCTCCAGCCTCATCACATGCACCTTCCTTCCTGCTGCCTTCCCTGTGGTCACCCAAGCTTTCTCTCCATTCCTAGTACAAGTTAGGGTCTTCTCTGCCTCAGGTAGCTGCACCAGCTGTTTTGTCTTCTGAGAATATCTTCCATCTCTTTGTTCCTGTAGGGTTCAAATATATATATACATATTTGTGTATATATATGTGTATATATAGGCCAAAAGTTTTACGTTTCTTGTAATCAGTGCTAAGTGCAGCAGCTCTCTGTCACTTTAGAGGTTATAACCTTCATTACCAAGACCACCGCATCTCTAGAACCTTCACCAGAGTCATGCTTCTGAAGTTCATGAGTTTTAATTGTACCAAAGTAAATGAGGTATTTGGTATTTCCTGTTGTTATTTATATAATTTAATCAACATACTGGATCAGATGATCAAGGTCTCTGCCAAGGCAGAGGAGGACAGTTGTCACAGCCAATGGCTCTCATTAGCCAATAAGGGTGTACTGTTGTCTCTGCCAGGCGAAGGCAAACTGTTTCTAATTGTACTGACTAATTTAGATGGGAAAAAACTGTATTTAAAATCAATGTCAGCATGCCAAGTGCCAGGGATTGTGTTGATCTCCTCAATAAATACATTTATATGACAGTTTAAGTTTATAATAATTCATAGTTCTTCATTTGGCTTCACCATTTTTTTCATTTTTAAAGTCCTTTATGGTAACACTAAGTTCTGCTATTTCTCTCAGAAATGCAGTATGGCTTTTGGCTAACTATTTTGTCCAGAGGTGAAGCAGGCAGTTCCAGGGGCTTTCACTTGGCCCTTCCTACCATGATGATCCTTTCTCCACAGGTCAGGGGATCGGTGTGGGAATTATGCCAGTCCTAAGCATGTGCATTCCAATTCTACTTGCAGAAACCAGGGAAATAACCATACGGTGGCTAAGTGAGTCCTGTAGGTTGAGCCTACAGGACCTACCGTGAGACCAATTTAGATTGACTTTATTGTCTTTCCATCAACCCCCACTGTAACCGTTCACACACTGTGTTCCCAGGATGAGTGTCAGTTCAGGCTAATACCTAATTACCCCCTGAAGTTCTGGGCATCTCCCTTTCACATAGTCAGCCTTTCGAATGGCTGCATGTTACTCTGGGATAGAATTGGGGAAGATTTATAGCATATACTCGAGGCCATGTTTTAGAATCCTTCCCTTATGATTTCCTGACTTTCTCCCCACTCCAGGGCTCAGGATCTGTGAGCTGGCTTAGGTCTAAGGTCTGACTGTAGATTCATACATACTGGAACCCCAGGGAAGCCTTTTCGTTTTTTGTTTTGTTGCCATCAGACATCACGATTTCTGGGTTATATTAATCAAGTCATATCTTAGTTGGCCACCCATCTATTTCATTCATAGGAAGCCAGTAATAAACCTCTACAGACTTCTAAGTGTCAATACATTCTGATTGCTGCTGCATCTCTCTGTGTATCATGAGAATCGGGACAACTTTGTCTCCGATAGTTAAGCCTCACAACTGGGTCCCTGCCACCCTGGATCTCATTATTCCCATTGAAATCAGAGCAGTCAATGGCAAAAACTCTCTTTGTCATCTCAAGGCTATGTAGGACAGCCACAGGGAACTCCTGAGAGTGCTGGGTCCCTTATCAATGTGTGTCTTTTTGCTTTGCTTTGGGGTCAGGTGAGGAGATGGCTAAGTGTGTTGCACATGAGAGGTTCATTCCTATAGTTCCATCTATCTGATCTTTCAGTTTTATTTATTTACAATATTCCAGGGTAGTTCCCATCTCAAGTTTTTGCTTACAGGCTACTGTTGGAGCCAAGCTTCAATTAATCAAGCAAACAAACTGTTAGAACCTCTTCCAGTTATGTGAGCTAACAAAATAAATCCCAAATTGGGTAGTACATCAAAATCTCTCTCTCTCTCTTTCTCTGAATATATTTCCTATGGAAACTTACATAGTGTTCTTCTTGAGAATCTATTCCATAATTCTTTTTGTATGTATATAAGAGTATTTGATTCATATAAGGTATTAATATAAGATATATTAATAATGCATACTATATTATTAATATATATTATATTTAAGAATATATAAAAGATCTGTATATAATTATATATAATATTTTCTGCTATAAATCAGCAACAACTTCCACTCGAAGGAGTGATTAGATACCCGGAGATTAATACTAGCATAAAACTCTTGATAACCCTGGAGCAGAGGGGCACAGAGAATTGCTGGGAGGGCTGAAGCCTTGGCAGAAGGGCCACCGGGAGGCAGCTGTGGTGTGAAAGGATATGGCTACGACCAGAGGAGTGGCACAGAAAGGAGCAGGGGATGAATGCCCTGCTCTCTCTGTCCTGTGGCTTCTGATCCTTTGGTGACCATTCACTGGCTGAAACCAACAGGAAACCAGACAGTGCTGTCCTCTGTGTAGATCAGCCTCCCGGGACACAGAGCAAGATAGAAAAGATTGGGAAATGGCCTGGAAAGGGGGTATGCCAATGAAGAATAACAACCAATCCATTAAAAAATTAAAGTCAATATACAGCATTCTGAGTTTAAATTTTAGAGGCTTGTAAATTATAATTCTTATGAATAAAACTTAAAAAATTATTTGGAATTTGTCTAAGACTTGTAAAGTTGCTCTCTGATGGAGGAAAATCATATTGCCTCCTGGCTGTGACTGAAGGTGGGGCATTATTCCCACAGCTGTAAGCTTTCTAATTTACCCTTCCCACCCCCAATATAAGGAGGAAACATTAATCTAGGAATTTTCATCTATTTCCATTTCTGCCGTGTTTACTGGGAAGGAGGAGTAAAGATAAATGTGTTGAGGGAATTTCCATCTCCACACTTTAATTATTTCTTTTTCTATTCCTTTAAATCCATACCTACAGGAAATCATATTCCTGGAATTGTCCAATTTTCATCCTTAATCAAATTGTGGTGAAGAGATATTTGCTTGTTAATGGTAACTGACAGTGTGAATCTATATGAGCACTGTGAAGTTCATACACATTTCTATGTGATGCTATTAAAGTACTGTGGGTGTCCTTCCTTACCTGCTTTGTAAACTCAGGTAGGACTCTGCTAATATTTTATCCACACAAGGTCTTGAGTCACATCCCTTTGGAGCTCAGGCCACCTTGAACATGAAACATGTTTTATTGTAGAAAGAGATATGCTTAAATATAGTATTTCTTAAATCTTAGTAGGGATGCTGACACTCAATAAACAGAGGTATATATTGAGATAGAAATTTACAGACTAATTATGGAGAATTTTTCTTATATAAACATTACATGTTAGTTTAGGAATTTGGGGAAATATAGAAATATATAGGGAAACTAAAAAGTCATCCATAATTCCACTATTGGGACATCTACTATTAACATATTTGTATACATTATTTCACTGTTTTTTTCTTGATATATATGTACCTATATATACATTTCTATCTATACCTGTATGTTATTAAATTTATAAATCTTCCTTTATTGATATATATATTTGATACAAAATTGATAGCAGTTAACTTGGAAATCTTTCTCATTAATATATTATCTGTATATATTTTAAATTGTCTTCTAAAATGTAATTTTTAATGATTTCATGGTATTACATTGTTTTAATTAGTCATGATTTACTAACCAATTCCCTATTTTTTAAAAAATTGTAAACAGTACTTTATTGAGCCCCTTAAATTTAGAATAAAATTTTATGTATTTGGAATAAATACTTAGAAGTACAATTACTGAGTTAAAAGGATTACGTGGATTATTTATTTTTTAAAGTCGGATATTTTAGACGTAAAAGAAACACTAAGTTGTTTTGTCTGCATTCATCACAGACATTTCTGTATGCACTGGGTATAAAAAGTGTCAGAAGGTTTGAAACCCTGACGTATTAGTCTCGGCAGAACATTTTCTTTTTTGACAGAATGGTTGGATTCTTGGTCCTGTCTCTCTGCTTCATTGAACAAGAGCACCCGTTCTGTCTGACTTCATCCATTTTGAAGTTTCAAACGGTCACAATGTCTAAGGCACAGTGACAAAAAGCCATCGATCAACATAAATCGGTGCTCAGTGCATGGGTCTGGTCCGGGCGACAGAGAATGTCACTGGCTGTTCCTTGGGATGTGAATCTGTCTTTCCTGTTGACGTAGCTAGTCCAGAGGCCGCAGGTCATGGTGCATGGTGAGGATCCCAACATTAAGTGCATATTTAAAAACCAGAACACGCGTGTAGCTTGGATTTTGAGAGCATCCTGTTTCCTCCTAGTGATGCTGTTCACTAGTTAGCAGGTCAATATCATTCTTGACAGTATTGATTTTCAATGGCCATACAACAGTTCTTGTGTGCCTGCCTCATAGGGAAAAATGATACAGAGCTCAGATATTAATTTTGTTGTTGTCTTTTTAAAAAGTATTACCGTTGAGCATCTGAAGGTCAAGCTGGAGCAGCAGCATTTAAATCAATGCCAAAAAGGAGCTTCCCCCTGGACCTTAGGTTTGGCAATATTAGAAGAATTTAAACAGCTTTTGTCACTCACATGAGTGTAAAGCAAAAAATGACCTTTTCTGCATGCATTACTACCCATTCCTTATGGGGAAGATGTCTTTAGTGAGGGTATAAGAGAGTGGCTGCATAACCACGTAAATGCATTACAGAGTTTTCCTAGCTGTCTGAGAGAAGGGACTTTAGGATGACTGACTTCCTTTTCTGAAAGGAGTAGCTTTGAGACAGCAGTTATTTCTCTCTCTCCCCTATCCCTCTTCCTCCTTCCCTATCTCTCTGTTTCCCTTTCTCTTCTTCTCTCTCATTCTTCTTTCCCTATTTCTTCCTTCTTTTTTCTTTCTTCCTTTCCCCCTTTTTCTTCTATTACATTTTTTGATTTTTTTTAATTGCAGAAGTAATACATGCTAATTGTGGAAAATTTAGAAAATATAGAAAACCATAAAGATGGAAGTTATCAAACTATTTGTAATCCCGTTTCACAGAATGAATGTTTCATGTTTGGAGGGAGAGAGAGTGCGTGTGTGCATGTGTATGCATAGTCTTGCATGCACACATACATGTACACACATGTGTATACATATATAATTAACCAAGATGGCCAGCATTAACTTTTGGCTAACAAGAACAATTAAGCAGGTTGTTCTTAACTAGCAATTCTCTTTTAAGATGTTATCAATGGAAAGTGCCCTTGTCATTTAAAAAAAAAAACTGATGCAATTTCTGATAATGAATTTTTAAAGTATAACATAGAATATCTTCCATTTGGGGTATAGTTTTGCCCTAAGGAGATGGGTAGGTGGGTCTCTAAGCTTCTCTACCAAGGGGTTGTCTTACTCCCCTACTCCTCTGTCTTCCCATCCCTCAGGTGACAGGTGCTGCTAACTAAGGTGCTGTGGGAAAAGGCTCCAAAGGGGCCACTGAGAAATTGAGGCTAAGGTCAGGATGTTTAAAATGTATTTAAGAGTAAGAATTGGTTAGGAGACTTCACTTGGAAGCGTTTAAAAATATCATTAACCACAGAGGCGGGCTCTGAGCACTGTAATGCCCCAACGGAGGGTCTGTGAGGACAGAGGATGCCCCGCTAATAAACTGCACCTCTTATGGGAAATGCTCGGGTACCATGGTCTCCCGGCTCAGCTTGAGCTGGGCACGCAGCCTGCCCGGATGGTCTGAGCTGCAGACTAGCCCTGTGTGCTGTTCTGTGATACTTAACATGAAGAGACAGGGAAAGAAGCTAGTTGCACGCACGCAGCCCTCAGAGGTGAAAAGGCAGCAGTTCTCACAATGATCTTACTCTGGTTTCGCTACATTTTTGTTTAATTGTAAAAATGAACAGGAGAGAAACTCTGCCAGGACTCAAAATAGTGAAATTACTTCAATGCTATTATTATTTTCTCTCAGTAGATGGCACTGTTTTGAATGAATAGGGTTTGGTTGAGTTCAATTGGCAAAGTGGAATAGAATAAAGCTTTAAATGAAGAGGATTGTACTGTCATCAGCTCCAAAGCTTTGCTACCAAAACAGAAATAGGATAGTAGCAAAAGTATATTTTCTAGTTTCTAGACCAGCACGATCCTATAGAAATATAACAATAGTTCCATACGTACTTTTAAAGTTTCTAGTAGCAACATTGAAAAAAAAATAAAAGGTGAAATTAAGTTTAATAAAATATTTTATTTAACCAAATATATAAAAATATTCCAATTTCAACATTTAATCAATATCAAAATTATTAATACAATGCTTTGCACTCAGATAACCACTGTTTCAAGTCCCCCATACCAGTAACTAGCGGCTGCCGTATCACACCGTGCAGTCTGGCTGGGTGCTCCCCTCTATCTTCCTTTTTTCTTCAGAAGGGTTGATTTCCCAGAACAATTGGCCTGAACAAGAACCATGTTTTCACTTTTATTTTAGGTTAAATTGATGTGCTGAATCAATCTGATCCTTGCGCAAATAGGGTCTCCATCCACGCAGAGGATACATGTACAAGTACAAACACCACTTTCGGTCCTCCATAGAAGACTACATTACCAGCATCCTGGATAACTATTAGAACCTTCTCTGACATCTGCTAACCATTGGATCCTTACTGTACCGGGCACTGTTGTAAACTGTAAGAGTCATCCTTGTATTTCTAAATGAGGCGAGAGTTAAGAAACACATTTGCAGAGACACAGTGGGACTTGCACCTTTCTCCCTCCATTTCTCTCTGTTCAGCCCATTCAAGTAACATTTATTGAGTTTCTAACTTCCCCCAGAAGTCTGCCAAGTGCTGAGAGTGTGCAAAAGGATAAAATTTCTGCCCAGAAGATCACAGTCTCATGGGGCAGTGGGCAAGTAAGCAGGCAATTAGATAGGATGGCACAAATGCTATTAAAACATGCTCGGGGTGTGATCAGAGTTAAGAAAGGGCACTCACATCCATCCAGCTTGGGGGTGCTCATGGTGGAGGTGGGGGAGTGAGGGAAG
>CAUYRT010041560.1:0-15349 GCA_963574885.1 Lepilemur ruficaudatus
TTTTTTTGAGACAGAGTCTCACTCTGTTGCCCGGGCTAGAGTGAGTGCCGTGGCGTCAGCTTAGCTCATAGCAACCTCAAACTCCTGGGCTCAAGCAATCCTTCTGCCTCAGCCTCCCGAGTAGCTGGGACTACAGGCATGTGCCACCATGCCCGGCTCATTTTTTCTATATATATCTTTAGCTGGCCAATTAATTTCTTTCTTTCTATTTATAGTAGAGACGGGGTCTCACTCTTGCTCAGGCTGGTTTCGAACTCCTGACCTCGAGCGATCTGCCCGCCTCGGCCTCCCAGAGTGCTAGGATTACAGGCATGAGCCACCGCACCCGGCGATAAACATTTCTTAAATGCATGGATAAAGCAATGAATGGAAGCAATGCCCATGGTTGTGTGTCATCAGTAGAGTCATGCCTGTGACTATCTCTGGGTGTGACTTTGCTTGTGTGTCTGTGTGGTTGTGGTTGTGTGTCTGAGATGCATGTGTGTGGGTGCCCTGGCTCTTAGGACTTATTAGCAAGCGTGATTGGGTCTGAGGTCATGTGCAGCTGCGGTTGTGTGTTTTGGTGACTGTGTATGGTTGTGCGCTGGGTGCCGTTGGTGAATCCTGCAGACATTGTTGACATCATTTGCCCCTAAGGAGGAGGGCCATTACTTGAGCCCAAGCTGGCATTGGGTGGGAGCCGGGGCTCTAGAGGCACATGCTGTTAGAGGCAGTGCACAGGCCCACACATGTAGGAAAAGCCACACAAGTGCACTTCTGAGCATGTGCAGGCCAAGATGGGGGGTGCATGAATGTGCCTGGAGGCAGCTTTGCCTGCACCCATGGTTTGCAATACCCAGAACTCAGGAGGCTCAACTCTTGTCCAGTCCTCCAAACTGGGTTGGGGTGAGCAGGGAGGTAGCCCAGAGACAAATTTCCACTCCCCTCTTGTTCCCCTTCCCTAGAAGCCTGTGGAGGCCAGCTGTTCCAAAGTCAAAGGTGAGACTCTTTCTTCCAACAAGGCTGTGTAGGGAGGACCTGCCGATTCCTACCTCTCCCCTCTGCCCCATGTCAGCTGGCTCCTGCCATTGCCACCTACTCACCCCTGCCTCAGCCTCAATGGGCCCCTGTTCTATACTTTACCCCCTGTCCCTACCCCTACCCTGAGGCTCTGCTGACCTCTGCCCTTCTCTGGCCTTAGCCTGGGCTCACCCCCACTTCTGCCCACAGTTAAGTCCACCATGATGATTCCTGACTGCCAGAAGCTCCTACGAGGTGAACTGGAGTCACTCAAGAGCCAGCTTCAGGCCCAGACCAAGGTGAATTACCTCAACCCCACCGCCAGCCACCTCTGTCCCCTGTTGCCCTCTCCCCCCAACCCCAGGCCTGATCTCTTCCTCACTAGGCTTTTGAGTTCTTGAACCACTCAGTGACCATGCTTGAGAAGGAGAGCTGCCTGCAGCAAATCAAGATTCAGCAACTTGAAGGTGAGGACTGGCTGGAGGTCAAAGTCAGGCTGGAGTCTGGCTCTGGGGGTTGGGGTGGGGGTGGCGGGTCAGGCCAGGGAAAGAGAAGTTGGGAGTGCCTGGGTTCTGAGTCAAGGTCAGGCTGAGCCTAGCGCAAGCTGGGTTCAGAGCTGGGCTCAGGGTGGGCTCAGTCAAGGTCGCCCTGTCTCTGCAGAGGTGCTGAGCCCCACAGGCCGCAAGGGAGAGAAGGAGGGGCCCAAGGTGGGCATGGAGCAGGGCCAGCAGGAGCTGTATGGAGCCCTGGTCCAGGGCCTACAGGGGCTGCAGAAGACCCTGCGTGACAGTGAGGAGGTGCAGCGGACCCGCACCACGCGCTGCCTGCAGCTGCTGGCCCAGGACATCCAGGACAGGTGGGTGCTGGCAGGACGGGGGAAATGGGAGAGGCCTGGCTAAGTGGGGCTGGGGGGAGACAGGCGGGTGGCAGGGGCATGGCAGGGTGGGAGATTGGGAAGTCAGAGGTAGGGAAGATAGGAAGCTGGGGGGTGGCTGGGAAGGCCGAGGGGGCAGGGCGCTGTGGGGTAGGAAGCTGACTGGGGGTGGAAGAGGGTGAGGGAGAGGGAGGCTGGGATCAGGAGGAGAGTAGGGACTGGGAGGTGGCAGATGTTGGGATTGTAGTAGGATGGGGAAAGAGGGCAGGCAGTAGGCAGAGGGTACAGAGCCGGGGCATGGCTGGTTGGACAGATGGGGACAAGGGAAGGGGGGGAGAGCAGCCACTGGGCAGAGAACATGGGTCTAGACTGCACTGTCCCCTCAGCAAGAAGTTCCTGTGGGAGGAGCTGCAGCTGGTGCGGGAGGAGGTGAACGTCATCTATAGGAAGCTCCGTGAGTGCCCAGACCCCCAGCCATGAGGGGGGTCCTTCTGTGCAGCCCCTGTCCCCTGAGCCCCCTCCTTCCACAGAGCTGCAGGAGAATGAGATCTCGGAGAACCTGATGAACATCCAGAAGTTGCAGAAGACACAGGTGAAGTGCCGCAAGGTGAGTGGAGAAGATGGGGACCCTGTGGAGGGGTGGCGTGGGGGGCAGGCATGGGGATCTCTGCCAGCCTCCACCATCAGATTGGAGCCTGGGTTCCAATCCCACCTCTGCCACTCACTGCTGTATCACTGTGGGCAAGTCACTTGGCCTCTTCGGGCCTCAGTTGCCTCATCTGTATTACGGGTACAGTAATGATGCATCCCTACCTAATCTGTGTTAACTGAGTGTTAAGCACTTTGAATGTGGCTGGACATATAATAAGTGCTATGTATCCATCACTTTGCACCGTTGTCATTGTGGTTGTTATCGCTGCTGTCTCATTGTTGCACCCCACCCCTGGCCCCAGATCCTGACCAAGATGAAGCAGCAGGGTTATGACACATCTGCCTATCTGGAGACTGAGGAGATTCCACCAGGAGGCAGTGGGTGCTGGAATGATGAACTCCAGAAGGAACTGAGTGACATATGGTGATGCCCAGTCCCCAGTCTGACCTCTGACCTCTGACTTTCATCTGTCCCACTCCTCCCGACCAGATCTGGCAGTGACCACCAGAACCTGGAGCCCACCTGAGTCCAGACCACCCTCTCCTGCCAGGACTCATACCCACGTCCCACCCCCCGCTTTAGGGGACAATACATTGTCCCCACCCTGAGCAGTCTGGAGTCTCCCAGGGACCCTATGTCCCCATCTCCCCACAGGTCTGCTGTGCACGTGCTGCAGGACTCTATCGACAGCCTCATGATGTCCTCGGGGGCCCGCCCCAGGGCCTTGAACCTCAGGGGTGAGGGGGCCTGAGCATTACTCAGGGGTGGGAGGTCATTCTCCAGCTTTGCTCATGGAGGTCACATTCAGAGTGCTTTTTGGGAAGTCACATCTGTTAGGTCTTATTCTGTGTTCACATCAAGGAGTCACTGGAGGTCACATTGACCAGTCACTGGAGGTTTCATCCAGGAGTCACTGAGAGTCACATTCAGGGTCATTAGGATCTTTTATAAGACTCAATGGGTTAAAAATTCAAGGGTCATTGAAGTCATAATTTGGTGCCACTTGGGTCACATTCAAGAGACATGGAGGTCATAGCTGAGGATCAGTGAGGTGTAAAGGGACACTGGGCCCATATCTGAGGGTCACATTAAGGCTTCCTGTCCCTCCCGCAGGCCGCAAGGGGCACCAATGCCCGAGCCCACCGCTCCACTCCTGGGACTCGGACTCCGACTCGGACCAAGACCTTTCCCAGCCACCTTTCAGCAAGAGCCGCTCCTTCCCTCCCGGTGCAGATCCTCCCTGGCCTCCACCCCACCCCACCCCACACAATCCCCCCCAGCCCTGCCCTTGACTCCCACAGTCTGGACGCTGGGGCTGTCCCACATGCCGACCTGGGCATCTGCTACCTGCCCTGCAGCCCTGAGGTTCCCCAGAGCAGGCCAGGCCCTGACGCACACTCTTTATCCACAGCTTGAGCAGCCGGGACTGCTCTCCCTGAAGACCCTTCCAGAGAGAAAATAAACTAGCCGAGACCCTCCTCTACCCCTGGACTGTTGGTCCTGCTGCCTCCTGTGCCTAGGAACCTCCCCCTTCCAACGAACTCCTCAGTGTTCAGGGCTGTAGAGACCCCAGGGGCCGGGATGTGCATGCCTAGAAAGAATCTGGACAGCCTGAGTCCAGATTTAGCACATGACAAGCTTAGGCGTCACTCGGCGCAGCCATCCTCTCTGGGGCGCCCTGGAGATCTGGTCCGCTGCCGCCAGTGCCCAAATGGGGAAACTGAGGCCCAGAGAGGAAGGGAGGGGCGCAGCCCAGGGTCATGCTCCGAAGCCCCACCTTCCCCTTTCCCTCGGCGCCCGTCACCCCGGGGTCCCCCCTCTTAGGCTCCTTTCTAGGTTTCCTCGCGAATCTGTGCTAACACGCCCCACCCCTAAGAGAGCCTGAAGCTCCGCCCCGCCCCGTTAATGAGACGCCCTGAGGCTCCGCCCCACGGGATTATGCAAATGAGAGGCCAAGAGGCCCCGCCCCTCCCTCCTCCGCGGAGTCTGCGCGGCGCGGCCGGAGCCGGCCGATCGCGTCTCCGTCTCCGCGTCCGCCGGCCCGGCCGGCCGTCTGTCTGTCTGCCCGTCCCGCGGCGCCGGGGCAGTCTAGGCGGAGCGGGGACTGAGGCGGTGGCGGCCTAGACCCGGTGAGAGGAGGGGATGGGCTTGGGGCGCCCCCTCTCCCTTTTCCCCCCTCCCCCCGGCTTCCCACCCTGAGTCCTGGTCCTCCGCTCCTGCGGGTCTGGTCCCTCGGGGTCCACGCGGGGAGGGGGAAGGGAGGCGGCGATCGGGGGCTTCGCGAAGCGGCTGAGGGAGGGTAGCGTGGGGAGGGGGCTCCCGGGCCTGAGGAGCCAAGCAGTGGGGATGAGGGTGGCTGTGGGTGACTGTGATTGTGTGGTCGTCATTCATTGTGTGTCAGTGTGTGGTGTGTAACTCTCATTGTGTGGCTGTCATTGTGCACCTTCACGGATCCGCGGGTGTGTACGTGTGTGTGACTGTCATTGTGTGGCTGTCGTTGAGGATACCGCTCTGACGGTTGGTATGTGTGTGGCTAGGATGTGGCTGCCATGGGGTGACCGTGTGACTGCTATCACTGTGTGTGGCTGTCTTGGTGTCCCTGTGGTGGTGTGAATATCAATGTCATTGTGTGGCTGCTGTCGTGTGTTCATTCTGATGGTGTGTGCGTGGCTGTGATCATCTCTGCCTTTTTAGTGTGGCCCTGTGTGTGAGTCTGTCATGGTGCATGTATGTGCCCTTCGGTGGCCATGTGGCTGTGTTTGTGGATGGCACCATGTCTCTCCTGTGACTGTCAGTGTGGATGAGAGACTGTTGATGTGTGTGGCTGTCATTGAGTACCTTGTAATTGAGGGCATGACACTGTGACCGGTTCTGTGACCCCCATTGTGTTGGTGACTCTCTTTGCTGTGACTCATTAAGTGTGTTGGCAGCTCTGAGTCTACATCCCTGACTGTGGTGGGGTGAGGGGTTGTGTGGGGCTGTGATGTGTGTAGGGTCTCCTGATGTGGCCTCTGAATACATGTTTGGGAGGGAGGACTTGTTTGATCTGAGTGGGTGTCTGTGACAGGCTGTGTGCCCACTGTACCTTGTGTGTGTTGTGTATTGGACACTTGTCTGAATGAGCGAGCCTGTCTTGTACACCAGGAGCTGACACCCAGCACAGCTCCTGGAAGTCAGCAGGAGATCAGTCCTCATGGTGGGATGGATGGACACCACATCACGGTGTGTGTGTGTGTGTGTGTGTGTGTGTGTGTATGTGTGTCTGTAGTGTTCGGAATGGAGGCTATAGCTGGGTTGTGCACCCTCTGGGTGTTGGTGTGGGTGACCCTGTGGGCATCTGGGACCTCTGGCGACTCTTACCCCACGTCACACTGCAGAGCGAGCCTCGTGGATGGGGCACTGGAGCCAGTGTGCCTACCCTCACCTGCCTGTGCCTCAGTTTCCACATCTGCACAATGGGGATGACCACCCCTTCCCTGCTAGGGGCCGGGAACAGGTGTGAGTCTGTGGGCGTGGTGGCGGCCTGTGGGAAGCCTTAGGGCACTTTCACAGGTGAGATCGGGCTGGGAGAATGGGTGTGGGCTGGGAGAATGGGTGTAAGCAGGCGTGACTGTGACTGTCTTGTCCCCTGAAGCGCTGGGGGCTGGGGGTAGACTAGGGGGAGGGAAGAGGAGAACCGGGAGGCAGACGGCCTGGGGGGGAGGGGAAGGAGTGGAAAGCAGCTGGGAGAGGAGGAGGACCTGGCTATCAGCCCACATCAGACACCGCAGCCCATGGGGACGGAGAGAGGGGCCCTTGTGGAGGCCATGGGGGAAGGGACTCAGGGGACTGGCCTGGTGCATGTGGGGTCCCCCTGGGAGAAGAGGATGAGGTCCCCTAAAAATTGGTGTGGGAGAGACTCCCATAAAGCTGGAGGAGTATCTTCTAAAAACCAGGGAAAAAGGGTCTTCCTAAAGGCTTGGGGTTGGCATCTCCTATGTAAGCTGCACAAGAAGGGGACCACTATAGAATTTCTGGGGGTAGTGTTGGGGGAGGCAGGTGTCTTCAGTCGGAAGGGGCAGGACGGGACCTATATTACAGGGGTGTGGCCAGAAGGCTCAGAGGGCGGGGCCAGGGCTCCTCTGTGTCTTCAAGACCAGCGAGTGTGGCCAGAGGACTCAGGGATGTGACCTGGCTCCCGCCCTGGAGCCCCCACTCCCTCCCCACCTCCGCAGGCCTGGCCTTCACCATGGCGGGAGGGAGACCGCACTTGAAGAGGAGTTTCTCCATCATTCCCTGCTTTGTCTTTGTGGAGGTGAGGACCCTGGTACCTTACCCAGAGAGGGTTCACCTGTCTTCCTGGCTCTTTCTCTGTCTCTGCCCAACCTCAGTATCCCTCCCCATATCCATTTTTCCATCTTTCTTCGTGATCTTTCACTCCCTGTCTCTCTGGGGTCTCCATGTATGTCCCCTTTCTCTTAAGAAGTGGTTATGAGCTTGGACTCAGAAGTGGAACTCCCTGGGTTCCAATCCCACTCTGCCCCATCTACACTGCAGGAGTCTGTCTCTCTCTCCATCTCTCTCTTTGCTTCTCCCAAGCCCAGACCCTTCTCTGCCCCCCCGCACTACATCTCCTTCCGTCTTTCTCCATCTTCCAGGTTCTCTCTCTAACTCCATCTCTCTCCATCTTTGTGTTTCTGTCTTGTGGCCTCAGCTCGGGCCCTGACCCTCTCTGTTCTCTCTCCATCGCCTCTTTCCACCACGGCTGGGTGGCAGTCGGTGCTGCTGGGTGTCGTGGTCCTGCTGGCTTACCGCCTGGAGTTCACAGACACCTTCCCTGTGCACACCCAGGGATTCTTCTGCTATGACAGTACCTATGCCAAGCCCTATCCGGGGCCTGAGGCTGCCAGCCGAGCACCTCCTGCACTCATCTATGCCCTGGTCACCGCTGGGCCCACACTCACGGTGAGACTGTGGGGGTCCCCTTGGTTGGACCGTGGGGAGGATCTCCCAGGAGGCAGGTGGGAGTGGGTGGAGAGCTGGGCTTGAAGGCTAGGTGGTCCCTGCCTTGGTCTCACCCACAGATCCTGCTGGGGGAGCTGGCACGTGCCTTCTTCCCCACCCCACCTTCAACCATCCCCATCACCGGGGAGAGTACCATTGTGTCAGGGGCCTGCTGCCGCTTCAGCCCACCGCTGCGGAGACTGGTCCGCTTCCTGGGTGAGAGACAGAGCCCTGGGTCAGCCCTGTGGTAATGGTGGGGCAGTGGGTGCAGAGGAAGGGGTCGTGGGCAAGAAGGAAGAGAGCCTAGAGGTACCATGATGGTGGCTCCAGGTAGCAAAGAGGGACTTGGGCTCTGGCTTATTATTAGCGGTCCCAGGGGAACAATGATCAACGCAGTAATAGCCAGTCCAGGGACAGGTATAAAGAGGGCCAGAGATGCCTTTAGGGCTTTCCTAGGAGGTCCTAGGCATGGGCCCAATCTTGATGTGATAGTGTTGAGGGGTTCGAGCCCAGCTATAATGGGGTTCCAAGGAAGGACCTGCTATTAACATAGTGGTAATCCCAGAGGGACAGAGGCCAGATGTACTGTAAGGAAGGTCCCAGGGAGAGGATGCCTGAGAGAGAGAGTACCATCATGGTGGCCCCAAAGGGATGGGGACCTTGGCCCCACTATAATGGGACTCCAGGCGTTCTTTAATGGCAGCCACAGGAACGAGGATATAAGGGCCCAATGGAACCATGAGGGGGCTCTCAGGAGGAGGGCGAGGGGGGGCATCAGGGCCTGGAACACGAACCCCCTCTCTTCTCCCACCCCTAGGTGTCTACTCCTTCGGCCTCTTCACCACGACCATCTTCGCCAACGCGGGGCAGGTGGTGACTGGCAACCCCACGCCACACTTCCTGTCAGTGTGCCGCCCCAACTACACGGCCCTGGGCTGCTCGCCGCCCTCACCAGACCGGCCGGGGCCGGATCGCTTTGTCACTGACCAGGGCGCCTGTGCTGGCAGCCCCAGCCTCGTGGCCGCTGCGCGCCGCGCCTTCCCCTGCAAGGACGCGGCCCTCTGCGCCTACGCAGTCACCTACACGGCGGTAAGCCTCAGGAGGTGCAGGGTGGGAAACCAGGGGACGGGCTGAGTGGTGGCCAGCGGGCAGGGGGCCCCCAGTACCAGAGCCCACAGATTCCTCCACACTCAGCCTGGGCGCTGCGACACTGCCCCTAGGACGGAGCCTACACCATTAGAGGCTCTGGCCCCTCCTCTCAGATCCTGACCACGCCCCTGAGCCTGAGTCTATTACTGTGCATTGACTCCGCCCCCTTGGCATCTGGCCAAGCCTCCTGACCTAGTAATGCCGCGCCCCAGGGAGGCTGTTGACTCCACCCTCTGGGATCGGGACTTTATCCCCGGAGCGCTGGACTCTGAACCCCTACAGCCTAGCCGGGTCCCCAAAATGCTGCAGGCCCTGGGTATTGGCTAGGAGACTAGGTGGGTGGGTTTTGACTTGGCCCCTTGGAGTCCTTGCCTTGTTCCCACCCCTTGTTTCCCTGGCCACGCCCCTTACTCATGATTGGTTGAGACTTCTAACTCTGTCCCCTGCTTTTCCCTGGACATACTCTGTGTTGCTTTGACTCCTTTTTCTAGGGTTCCTCCAGGATTATGTTCCTAACTCTGTCAGTGGTCCCCTGGGACTGGGGGACTCCACCTCCTGGAGCTCCTGGACCATCCCCTTTAGCTCTGACTCCACCCTCTGGGGTTTTCTGACCATGTTAGATGTCCCCACCCAGCTCTGTACCAAGGACACTTGGGCCCCAGACCTTGTCCACTGCCTTTGGGTGCTCTAGCCACACCCCTGCAGGGCCCATGGGACTCCATGACCCTAATCCCTGGAGATGCCTCCTTTCCACCCAAATCCCGACCCCTCTCCTTGCCATTTATGGTCGCACCTCCTGCCAGAGCCTACTGCGAGTCCATGACTCCATCCCTGGAACCCCTGGCCACGCCCCCTAGCCTGGATCGTAGAGTCCACTTGGGTTCCGAGACTTCGCCTCCACTTGTCCCCTAACCAGTCTGGCTCCCGCAGATGTACGTGACTCTCGTGTTCCGCGTGAAGGGCTCCCGCCTGGTCAAACCCTCGCTCTGTCTGGCCCTGCTGTGCCCAGCCTTCCTGGTGGGCGTGGTCCGCGTGGCGGAGTACCGCAACCACTGGTCCGACGTTCTGGCCGGCTTCCTGACTGGGGCGGCCATCGCCACCTTTTTGGTGAGTCCCCTCCCCACCCATCCCGGCACTGGGGACCCCTCATCAGTCTCCCTCTCCCAGAGGCAGGACTTCGTGATGGTGAAGGGTGTGGACTCTATGTGCCCTTGGGCCAGTCCTTTAACCTTACCCTGCCTTGATGTTCTCATCTGAGAAATGGGATACCAGGACCTCCTGGAGTGTAAAATGTAAGAGGGTGCCACAACACTGAGCAATCAAGATAAATATTTAAATGAAACATTTTACAAATCAAAATTAATACAAAACAATAATAATGTCCCTAGTCCAGGCCAGGTGGGGCGGCTCACGCCTGTAATCCCAGCACTTTGGGAGGCTGAGGCAGGAGAATCACTTGAGGCCAGGAGTTCAAGACCAGCCTGTGCAACATAGCAAGACCCTGTCTCTATAAAAAATTTTAAAAATCAGGGAGTGTGGTGGTGCACACCTATAGTCCAGGAGGCTAAGATGGAAGGATTGCTTGGCTTGAGCTCAGGAGTTCAAGGCTACAGTGAGCTATGATCCCCCTACTGCACTCCAGCCTGGACAACAGAATGAGACCCTGCCTGTAAAAATAAAATGAAATAAAATAAAAGGATAGAATCCTGCTCCTATACAACTTGGCCTTACTCACCTCACCCTAGTCTGGGCCCTGTGGAATAAAAAGTAATAGTACCTACCTCTTAGTAAAGAGGAAAGAATAGTGCTTGGGACCAAATCTGAGCCTCAGTTTTCTTATCTGAAAAAACGGGGATGGTATTTACATAACTCCTATATTCATGGCTCCAGCAATCAACACTCCCCTCTCCCTCCGTCTCAGGTCACCTGCGTCGTGCACAATTTCCAGAGCCGGCCACCCTCTGGCCGAAGGCTCTCCCCCTGGGAGGACCTGGGCCAAGCCCCCACCATGGACAGCCCCCTCGAAAAGTTAAGTGTGGCCCAGGTAAGGGGGGCCGGGGGCTGCTCCCGGCTGGAGAGGGTGGTGGGTGGAGGGGGCTCAAGGAGGCAGGAAATCAGGGGAGACGTGGGGATCTCAGGGCCTTGGGGAGGTGGAGGGATCGCCAGTCTCTGTGCACACCCTGCTCTTCCTCCTGAGGGGACACTGTTAATCCTGAGAACTCTGGTTGTCTTTTCCATGGGGCTCTCTGCCTGATGAACCCCTTGTGGCTGTGGCCGGTGGGGCCCAGGGGGCCCGCTAGCCCCTTCCCTCTCCCTCTTTTTATCAGGAACCCGAGGCCTGCAGGCCGCATTCGACACCGGCACGGCTCACCCCATCCAGTGAGTGTTGGGGCAGTGGGGTGATAAGCGGGAGGACTTCCAGATGGGCGGCCACTGCCACGGAAGTCTCCCCTGTGTGTTAATGGCCCCCTCCCAAGGTTTCTGATTCCCGGATCTCTGACCCCTAGAGCCGCAGAACTGCACCCGCCGTGGCCACCTGATCCCGAGCTGTGTGTCCTCCAGGGCCCCAGCCATGTGTTCGTCGCCCCGTGTGCCCCGCCCTCGATTGAGGTCTGAGCCAACGCCCCTGCCGCTGCCCCTGCCCCTGCCAGCACCAACCCCCAGCCAGGGCCCCTCGCCTTCCTCCCCTGGACCTGGGGGGCCAGGAGGGGGTGGTGGACGTGGCCGGAAGCTGCTGCTGCCTACGCCCCTGCTGCGGGACCTGTACACCCTGAGTGGACTCTATCCTTCCCCCTTCCACCGGGATAACTTCAGCCCTTACCTGTTTGCCAGCCGTGACCACCTGCTGTGAGGCCCAACCACCCACTCAGAATCTACCCGGTCCCCACTTCTTCCCTGCCACGCGTGTGTGTGCGTGTGCCATGTGAGTGCCAAAGCCCCCTGTCCCCAAACCAGCAGGGCCCAGTTACCAGAAGATGGTTGGAAGAACAGCTGGGGGACCCCCCCTATCCCCTCTTGCCATCTGGGACATCCCAATGGGCAGAGATGCAGAGTGGGCCCTTGCCCCTAGGTTTGCCCTTTTAAGGGCTAAAGCCTGACCCCATTGGCCATTGCCTGGCCAATGAGAGCCCCTAATTCTCAGAATTCTAACCAAAAGGAGTTTGCTCCAGCCAATGGGAGCCTGCCTCTCACTTCTTAGAATCCTCCGGCAAGAGGGCAATTCCAGCTAGTGTTCAGCGTCTGAACAGCCAATAGGAGCCCTTGGTTTCCAGAATTTCTAGAGTGGGTGGGTATGATTCCAGTCAATGGGGGACCGCCCGTGTCTAAGCATGTGCAGTGGAGAGGAGGGAGATGAGGTCATTCTTTGCCATCCACTCCTCTCGGAATCAGGGAGTCCCGCTGGAGGGTGGGGGCAGGCTCCCCCATAGCACGGTCCTTGGGGGCACCCCTTCCCCTCTTAGCCCCTCCCCTGTGTGCAACCACTCACCCAGTCCCTCCAACCCCCCTACTTAAGCAGGGCTTGCCCCAGTTCAGCGGTTTTGGGGTTCAGGGTGCTGTGTCTCCCCTCACTTGTGCCCAGGTCACCCCAAACATTCCTGTTATTTATTAGGGATTTTTCTTGGAACACTCCTATTTTTCACACTGGCCCCCATGCCTCAGCCTCATGGAGATGTGCCATTATGGGGGGCATGGGTGGAGCAGAGGGGGTCCCTCACCCTGGGCAGCCAAAGGCAGTGGACAGAGGAGACACTGTCCCCCTTTCCTGCCCCTTCCTCATCTTTAATAATGACCTGGCTTCTCATCTTTAATAAAGACTTGTTTGTAACAGAAGTTTGGCCACCTGCCTTCCTCCCCCAGGTGGTGGGGGCTGGAGAGGACTTTAATCGTGGGCTTAGATGTCTGTGAAGCTGGGTGTGGGTGTGTTGTCACAGTGCATCTGAGGGCAATTGTGGAGAGGCAGTGGGAAGCCATGGGCCAGCCACTTGGGCTGAAATCCTGGCTCAGCATGTCTTGGTTGTGTGGTCTCAGGAAAGTTAATTCACTACTCTGTGCTCTTGTTTCTTCATCTGTCAAATGCAGACAGCCCCTCAAGCCACTAAGGCACACACACATTGAGGGGCCTGACATGCCTGTTTGTCCAAGGCAGCTGGCCTGTTTCTGATCACAGCCAGGGCACAGAGGGCACAGAGGGCACAGGGAATAAGGTAAGGAGACCCTGGGTGACCTGAGAATGAAGGGGCATGCTGCTGGGCACTAGAAACCTTCAGGCTGAACACCTGGCTGTGTGGATGAGAGCAGAGAACTTGCTCGTGAGTCCCAACCACCTGGGAACTCAGAGGAGACTAGGCAGGTAGGAAGGGGCATGGAGTCACATGATCCCCCTCCAACTGTGCCTCTCAGGGCTTCAGACAGGCCATGCAGGACCTAGAGTCATGTAGGGACGAGGAAAGGGGTCCTGCTAGTGTCTGGCAGATAAAATTCAGGTGCCCCCAGCAGGCTAGCCTGGCCACCGTCTTGGCCCCTGCTTCACTTGCTTCCCTGCTCCCCTGATTCATTCACCAAACACTAGAGAGCACCTCCCATGTGCCAAGTTGTCTTAATCTGTTCAGGCTGCTATAACAAATGCCATAGACTAGGTAGCTTATAAACAACAGAAACTTATTTCTCACAGTTCTGGAGGCTGAGAAGTTCAAAGTCAAGGCACCAGCCTATTTGGTGTCTAGTGAGGGCCTGCTTCCTCATGGGTGGCAGAAAGGTGAAGGATCTCTCTGGGCCCTCTTGTATAATGGCACTAGTTCCATTCACGAGGACTCCACTCTCATGTCCGAATCGCCTCCTAAATGCCCCACCTCCTGACATCATCACCTAGGAGGTTAGGATTTCAACACATGCATTTGGGAGGTGGGACACAAACATTCAGACCATGGCATAAGTGCTGTTCAGGCACAGGGGTTATAGCAGTGAACAGAACAGCACACTCTCTGCCCTCATGGAGCTCATATTCTAATATGGGAGACAAGAAACAAGATTAACAAGCTATATACAGACCCACAGTTCCAAATTTCACAGAAGTCTGAAAATGATAACCTTTCATAATGCGTTTGTGGCAAAACTTAACCTGAGCTGACGTGAGGTTCTGTATAGCTTTTACTTAATTCACTTGATGTGAATATCCTTGTATTTTTCTGCAGATCAAGTGTTTCATTTGGGGATCAAATAGTGTTGGTGCTGCTTCCCCAGCAGCCTCCTTAGGAAAATGGCTAGGGGTGTTATGAAACACACAATATTTACACCACCTTGCTTTTCAAAAATCTGAAAAATTCTGAATTCCAAAGTCTAGGATCAGGGATTTAGGAAAAGAATTGGGATCTCTGATATAATAGATATTGATATGTGATAAGGAGGGAATTCAAGCTAGAAGAGACATTGTGACAACTGTGGGACAGGGACACAGTTTGCAACTTAAAGAGAGTGATCAGGAATGTTCTCTCTGAGTAGGTGACACTGGGGGTGAAGGAGGTGAGGGAGGGAGCCAGGCAAATATCTGGTGGGGTGGGGTGGGGAATGGGAACGGCAAGTGCAAAGGACCTGAGGTGGGAACGCGCCTTCTGTGTTCAAGAACAGCAAGGAGACTGTGTAGTTGGCGCTGAGTGAGCAAGAGGGAGACAGAGGAAGAGGAAGTAGGGGAGATGGTGGAGCTGGGGGGCCACGTTGGGGGGATGAGATGGGAGGATGAGAGGGCAAAAGGCAGAGGAGAGACTATCATGGGGCTCCCTGCCTGACGGGCCAAGGATCCTGTTTCCAGAGCTCCCACAACTGAGACCCACAGTCCCTCTAGATGCGCAGCTGCATCGGACCGGGCCAGGAAGAAAGCAAAGATTCAGCACCACAGACAGCACCTCCACCCAACCCCGGTGGCTCTGTCCATGGTTCTGGTGATGACCGTGGGCCGAGAATGTGTAAATTGGGGGGTAAAGTATCTGGTCTCGCTGAGGAGTGTGGTGGCAGCAGCCCTGGCCTTGGCCTTACCCCCATCCCAGGACAGATGATCATAGGTAGAGAACACAAACAAGCCTATACTTGCTTATTCAAAAGCCTTCTCAATATGCCCCGTGGGTCTCACAGCATCTCAAACTCAACTCGACCAAAACAGAGTTCAGAATGTAAGGCAAAACATGACCACCTCCTGCTCAAAGCCCTCTCGTGGCTCCCCATGGTGCTCAAGTAACAGCCAACCTTCTCCCAGTACCTCAGGACCTTTGCACTTGCTGGGGTCTCCACCTGGGACGCTCTTCCCCTGCATGTGTGCACGAATCACTACCTGACCTCCTTCAAGCCTTCTCTCAAATGTCACCTCCGCAATGAAGCCTGCCGCAACCACCCCATTCAAAATTTCAAAAACAGGCCGGGCGCGGTAGCTCATGCCTGTAATCCTAGCGCTCTGGGAGGCCGAGGCGGGTGGATTGCTCAAGGTCAGGAGTTCAAAACCAGCCTGAGCAAGAGCGAGACCCCGTCTCTACTAAAAATAGACAGAAATTAATTGTACAACTAAAAATATATAGAAAATATTAGCTGGGCATGGTGGCACATGCCTGTAGTCCCAGCTACTCGGGAGGCTGAGGCAGAAGGATTGCTTGAGCCCAGGAGTTTGAGGTTGCTGTGAGCTAGGCTGATGCCACGGCACTCACTCT
>CAUYRT010041564.1:0-11144 GCA_963574885.1 Lepilemur ruficaudatus
TATACCAAAAGATGTAAATCTTTTATTTTTCTTGAAGACTTTATACAGTGAAACATTCACTTACATGAACTTAGGGCAGTAAAAAACCTTGGCAGCTTGGGGTTGGCAATATTTACAGCTCTTCAGAATTTCTGGATCTATGTGTTTTTTTCATAATTCCAGAAGGCTGTGATTTTCAAACTGTGTTCTGAGGAGTCACACAGTTGCCTTAGGGGAGGCTGAAAGGGAAGCTCCAGAGCATTGGGGTACCCTGGCTTTTATCTGTTAGCCCTGAAAGATTCCATCTCAAAAAGAGTTCCCTTCCTAAAAAAAAAAACAAAAACAAAAACAACAAAAACAACCAAACAAAAATTCAAGAAACAAACAAAAATCCTTAAAAAGCATAGCCTTAAGGAATTTAAAAAATATCTCAGATATTCACAAACTATTGTAGAGAGGAAGGAAGAGATTTCTCTCAAATCCGACCTTCTTTTTCATATTTGATGGAAGCTTGACTTTTGAATGTGCAAACACACAGTTGTGCTAGAGGTGCTCAGCCTAGAAGGACCACAGTGTCTGAAGCTAATGGGAGTGAGCAGGCTTTGCTCAGCCTGCTGTGCTATGAAACAGATCTTTCCACTCATCCCCACTGGCACAAGTGTTTTCCAGCATAAACATTAGCGTGCTTCAAACACTGTTAGTCCCAGTCAAGGATGTTATTCTGTGTCCATTCGACTTAGAGGTATTCATTCTCTTCCTGGCAGCTGGAACCAATTGCTTTGGATGCACCATGCAAACCTCAACATCCTGAACCAAGCTGCCATTAATGAGACCTCCAAGATTTAAACAAAGCAAGACAAATAGTTATCTGCACAGAATCAACCATTACTTCCTTAGACATCATAAAAAGAAAAAGAGGATCCAGGTAGAAGAGCATGCTCATTTAAGATAAGGGTGGCATCTTGTTTTCTCTCCTTTTGTTTTTGTTTTTTTCTCTTTTGGGATAGTAGCTGTTCTGATGCTGGCCATGGGCCTGGGAAAAGTCAAGGGGACATTTCTGCCCACTTCCACCACCTCTCCCAATGCATTTCCCGGTCTCCTGTCGTGGGATGAAAAACCATGATTGTTCTGCGTTTGAATAATTAGATTTTTGTAGGGAAAAAAATCCCCACCACCCAAAAGTGAATGGAAAATTTGCTATGATTAATGGAAGTTATGGGAATTAAAATTTGGGAGCCTCTAGGATCATAACTAAGGAGTCATTCTCACGGTGGCAACGTGTACTATAATTGTCCCTCAGTGTCCAATGGGGGATTGATTCCAAGACCCCCACGGACACCAACATCTAAGCATACTCAAGTTCTGCACTTGGCCCTGAGAAACCCTGGGATGGGAAAAGTCAGCCTTCTGCATTCACAGGTTTCACATTCCACAAATACTGTATTTTTGATTTGCGTTTGGTTTTGGATGCAGAATCCCTGATCTAGTTGGCCAACTTTATTTATTGAAAAAAAAATCCGTGTGTGGGTGGGCCTGTGCAGTTTGACCCCGTGTTGTTCAAGGGTTGGCTGTAATTGCTGTCAGAACATATGGGCGGGATGTGCTGACAGGAAGACCTGCAAAGTCAGGTGTGTAGCATGACGACAGTCTTTCCCCCTCGCTTCCAGAATTGTTGCTATGAGATCAGATGCACTGGCCATGGACGTATGCTTTTTACAGAACTTATTTCTGGTCCAGTTTAAGTGAGAGTCATTCTTTCTGTGCAGTCTCTAGGTTACGTTCAGGGTTAAATTTCTGATAGCATGTCTCTTACGTCAGTCTTCTCTAATGGTCTGTGCAGAGCAAAGATTTTAAAATATCGGTCCCATTCTGGTTTATGCCTTAGTCCTGTCAATCAGGTTATTACACTGTCTGCCACTGTTAGTGTCACTCTCAAACTCAGGCTTCTGATCACCTGTCTTCCTCTTCCCCTGAAGACAGACTTCTGCAGCCAGCACCCCTGTTGGGGTGAGGAAGGGCAAGAATTGATGTTTCACCCTCTCCCTCCTTGCTTTTGTCTCCTTTTTGGGTGGTTGTGGGCTAGGCCACACATGCTAACCCAAACAGCCTGAAACGCTTGGTGGAAGTTCATTGTATCCAATGCTGAAGTCTGGACAATTAATTCTCCAGGTCAGTGGCTTTCATAGTTTGTGACAGTGAGACCCGGGAAGAAATACACCATGACCCTATACACACATGGAGCAAAAACGCAGCCCCCTCTGACGTCACGTTTGTTCTGTTCTTGCTCATTACAAATGAATGTTGGTCTCCATCCTTTAAAGGGATATTATCACCTGCTAAGGGGTTGGACTAACATTTTGAACGATACTACTCCGGTACTTCAGCTGGCTTTGCATGCTCTCCTGGCACACCCTCTCATGGGACTGGGGGCAGCACTGCATCCCTGGGCTGTCTCCTGGGATGCCCAGGGCCTCTGCGTCCTTGGGAACCTAGAAGTCCCTGGTTCTTCTCTGGGGATCTGGGGCTCCAGGAGAGACTTCTGCTTTTTTCTGACTCCTCCACTTTGCTTTCTTCCCGAGGACTTCTTACCATGTTTGATGGTGGCAGCGGAATGGCCTAGATTCTAAAACACAGCAGACACTTAGCTCCGAAAGAGATACCGGGTTACCCTGCCTATATATATCCCCACAATTCAAGGAGATTGTCTTGAAGCCCTTGACCTAGGGGTAGAAACTGTGTGCAGTAGCCCCACCCTGCAGGAGGGCAGAGGGAAAGAGTCCTCACAGTGTCTTGATCCCAGCTCCTCCCCAGGACAGTCTTCCCTTCTTCCTTTCATCAGTCCTCTGTGTAAAGACACAGGGCAGACTCTTTCCAGAATAACCAGTCTTAGCAGTCTGTGGTGGGAGAGCAGCTCCGGAGCCTGGCCTCAGATGACGAGATGCCTCGTATCGTTCATTCTTACCTGTGGCGTATCTCCCCTGAAATTTTGGCGTTAATCCCAACAATTCCACCTCTCCCCAAGAAGGAAAGTTTCTCGGTGGTTATGTTACACTCTTGAGTCTCACTCCAGTGGGGACAGTTGTCGGGGTTACTCTGAGGGCCAAATGTCTAGCAGAGCTTTGTTCTTATCGCTCCCGTCTTGCCAGGTGCGGTTGGCTTTCTGTCTAGGATCATTAGTGCTCATCATTGTCCACTTCACTGCAGGGGAGAGTTCCCCATTAGCTACAGGGCCACTGTCTGCTTCCAGGAGCAGTGCGTCATGTCCCTAACGGCTTATTTTGTCCCCTGCCCTCTGCCATGTTGTTGTGACTGTGCACCCTCAGAGGGGAGTACAGTCATGCAGAAGTGGGATGGGGAGTTGGCCCTAGCTCTGCATCAGCCACGATGAAGTCCCCAGTGATCAGGCATGAAGGGCCACAGTTAAGGGGAACCCATGAGTCCCTGGCTCTCATCTCCAGCAATTCTCAGATTGTGCACCCACAGAATACATCCTAGAATAATGGTGGCAGGTTACCAGTTTGCTGGGAGAAGTTCAGTTGGCCCTGCCTGAGCCAGCTGAGGGCCCTGTAGGGATGGGACCCACTGCCCTGAGAGGGCGGTGCTGGCTGGTCAGGGGTGGTGTCTTTGAGAAGATGAGGCTGGAGAAACTGCACCCTGGAGTCATCTGCAGCTCCTGGAAGGAAATGCTGTAGCCTAGCATTGCTAGGGAGTGGCAGACAGGAACAGGAGGCCCAAAGCAGGGAGCAGACAGGAAGGAGCACGTCCCTTCTTCCTCCTCCACCTCCTCCCCTCTCTGGAGCTGGTGGCAAAGTCAGAAATGTGGTTGATCTACAGAGGTGCAGCCCCAGCCTCACAAAACACAAGATAAAAAGATAGGTTTAGAAATGAGAAACAATAGCTTGATAACTGGCATAGCACCAAAATAACTTCTTGCTTTTTTGTGTTATGAACCAAGTGAGAGATAACACAAGCATAAAGCCGATGGAGATCTAAATATCAGCTTTATTACCAAAACCACTAGCACTGTGGAATGTGGCTTGGGTATAGAGCAACTGTGGGCCTCCTAACACTAAACCCCAGGATAAGAATCACCCTCCCAGCTGCAGGCAGAGGTGAGTTGCAGGTGCCCCTTTCTTGGGCCCTGCCTTTGCAAACCTGAGTTCTGGGAGGAGCAGGGCATGAGTGCTGCCCGAGGGCATCTGGCTTCCAACAAGAAGGGAGGGAGGAAGCACGGAACTACTCCTGCTCTTTCTTGCAGCCAAACTCACCAATGGGGAAACTCACTTCTCTCTGGGCAGAGGAAAGTGGTAGAGCAACAGGGAAAGCCCCTCCTCATGGGTACCTAAAGAGTAGGGAAGAGGTATTTCCTCCCTACATAATGTGAAAAAGACAATGTCCTCAAAAGCAGTCGACACAGAGGACAGTTCTTATAGGTTGACAGTATCACTCCAAAGTGCATTTAGGCGAAACCAGTTCTGTAGGTGGCCACCGTGGTGCGGTTCCATGGCATGCTGCTCAGCTGCTCTGTCTAATTCGGGAGGTGGTTTTAGAATACCAAGGGGAGAGAAATGGGTGGACTGCACAGTCTCTCTGGAGATAGCACATCCGCAATCTCTCTTTGCCTATGAAAGATAAGGGTCAGCAGTGAGAGGTCGCCCTCCCCTGCAAGAAACTGGGGTGTGACTGTTGGGATTGCTAATTAAGAGAGGGTTCTCATGCTTAATAGAATCAATTTAGGAGTAGGGCTGGCATAATAATGCACTTAATGCTTGGTAGTTAACAATTTTATAATTTTTTTCTTAAAACTGCAGCACTCCCATGCTTGCTATCACTTGTCTGTTGTTGCCTGCAAGATAATGAAACGGTTGAGCATGTAGGAAATGATTATCAGTGGAAAAGTCAGAAACTGTCCATTGTGGCTAGTCTTATACCTTGCTTTTTTTCTCTTTTTTTTGGATGTGGAGGGACATCCGTGCTCTTTGCTGTAATTTTATGTTGCATACTTATAATGGACTTTTATTTTGTGTTACTGATACTGTTGCTAATGCGTACGGTGGGATTTAGTATATCAGTGTGTCACGGTGTTCCTTGAAGAGCTTTATGACTTCCAGGTGGTCAGAACCACTGATTCCCCAGGAGCTAAAGGGAGGCCATGCTGCCTACATGTGTGCATGGAGGACCGAGAGTGAGCCAGGTGTGGGGACAGGGCATCGCACATCATGAAAAAGTAGGCACTGGGCAAGGCTGGCCTTCACCCCTCTCTGTTCGACAGTCTTTTTTTTCCCACTTTATTGAAGTGTAATTTACATATCATGTCTTTCCTCCATTTGTTCTACAGTCTTGTAGGTGTTGGGCCACGCTGAATGTCTGCAGAGTTTCAGAGAGATGCCACTGGGGTAGAATTAAATTGAAACCAATAAGCAATTAAATTCATCATAGCAATCTCTTCAAATCATTTTTACATTTGTAGCAACCCTTCCACTTTTATTTTTCAAAACCATCCACGGCATTCTTTTCTCACCATTTCACAATCATCTGGTGGCCCAAGTGGGTCTGGTGTTATTAATCTTATATATGAGGCAAGTAAGCTGGTTCTTAGAGGGATTAAATAGCCCTAAGATCACAAGGTTGGTCGCGATGAATTCAGGACTAAAATCTGGGTCTGCTGACCTTTAAGCAGATAAATCGTTTCTCAGTTTTGATTTTCTTCTTACTCTAGAGGATTTTATGTAGAGATAAGGGAATCACACCATGTCCCTTTACAGGGTTTACTTACTCATTTTATACATCCTTAGATGTTTATCTTTAGGGTAACATTTTATACAATCTATGCTGTTCATCTTTAAGATGATAGTTTTAAGGATTATAAAGCCAAGATTTATTCTTGAGAGCATATATGGTGCTCTTCCCTCATTCCATAAGTGCCTTTCGTAGCACTAGTGCAGTAGGTGCTGGGGAGACAGCCATCGACAAGGCAGAATCACCCTCTGCCTTCAGGGGCCTCCAGCTTAGTCCTCACGCTCCCGGATAGCACCGGCTGGGAGTTCCCATCTGGGTCCGGGAGATAGAATCACTGAGCTGTCAACTTCTTTTATTTTTGTAATTGGGGGTTTTGGATCTCAGTCCTTGGAGTTGCATTTAACCAGTTAAGTTGCACTTAACCGTAGTCCCTAATGGTTAGGGACTATGACTTCTTGCCATATGGAACCACACAGGAAATTGGTTGGTTCTACCAAGGACCTGAGGTCTTTCTTGCATCTGCATCCTGTTACGATTGCATTTTTGCACTGGAAAACATTCCCATTAACTCGGTTTCATTTCTAAAGTCTGCATGGCATCTGAGGAGTTTGGGAAGGTCCTTCTATTAGTAAAACTGATCTTGCAGAGCTCCTACCATACGTCCTATAGGAAGGAGAACTTCGTATTTACAGAGGCGAGCCTGGGGCCCGTACACGTGCAGTTTTGTGGCGTGCTAGAAGAATTGCTCTTTATTAGTTGTTCTTACCATTGGCTGCCGTTTTCTGATTTCTCTCTATTAACATCACCTTTGAATTGAAGCTCACTGTTTTATTTATACTGTAGTGCTTCAGCCAAAGGAAAACAGCTTAATTCTAGTTTGTTCCAAGGAACTAATACTCTAGCATGCTTTATTCCTTCTGATTGGATTTCATCCTAATTGGAATAGCTCAGGCTAGTGGAAATAATTTATTTAATTTTCTAAGTTTTTTTTGACTATGCTGTTTATCTAGATACCTTTATGCCACTCAAAGAATTTAAGCTGCCATTCCTGCTGCCATGTCATTAGCCAGAGACCAATTTAGTACAATCCTTTTGGCACTGATCCTAACACTGATGTGTTCCATTTGCCCATTTCAGACAGGGATATAACATCAATGTAATTTGCATTATGTATTTTTAAATAGTGGTGATGGTGGTTGCTCAACAGTGCTCCCCTAATACTCTGCATTCCATTAGAGATGAATGTGCTAAAAAATATTCTACAAAAACCAATTACATTTTGAAAGATTATAGGTTGTAGCCATTACCATTAAAGGGGCAAGAGAGCCTGTGGTTTTGAGCACTGACAAGCAGATATGTCCAGCTAATTTCTTATGAAAACACCAGCAGAGCAAATTACTCATGAAAAGTGTATTCATGGGAACTAATTGAACGCCATGTTCAGTTTAATGGTGAAAACTGAGTGCAACCAAAAACCAATAGAGAGAAATAATGAATGGCATTTGTATGATTCCTAAAAATAACCTTAGTGCCAGTGGTCTGAGAGGTACATCACTCTATTAAGTGTTCCCAAGCCCTTTAACATACGTGGACAAAGATAAAGGAGCCCATGAAGGAGAACCTTGGATTTCAGCAGCATCATTCTGCAAAGTTACTGCCAATGTGGAAATGGCCCAAGATTTACTTCCTGAATCTATCAGTTGGAGAATTGCTTGCCAGAAATTTTCCATGGTCTTGTTGGTAGGTTGGGAGTGAGATATGGTAGCATACCGTGAAGAATTATTCTTATAATTCCTCTCCTAGGTAGACTGTCCCTAATAAACTTTAATATTCAGTGTACAGAATTGGTCCTTTTATCAGATATGCATCCAGATTGCTAAGCCAGCTGGTTGTTGCCTGTTACTAACCTGTCTTGGTGATGACTGAATCCAAATTCAATTAAAATGAAGGATATGACATAAAAATATTTCATGTAGGAGGACCTGCCATGACATTTTAAAGAAGAGTTTCTCTTTCAGAGTTTACCTATTTTTAAATGGCTGGAAAAAAAATCACAGTTCTGTGTGTAGGTCTGATCTATTGCATTTCTCTGCATAAACTAGAAGGGGAAGACAGAGCTTCTGACTTCTGGGCTTAGGGTTCTGAATTCCACCCTACAGCATTTTAAGGATTCGAAGGGACCTTGAAAGGATATTCTGCTGTAACCCAGTTTTTAGGTGGTATCGCTCCTAAAACCTTGTTGTGTTTTTATTAGTATATCAAGATTATGTTAATTTTATGTGTTGAAAGAGCTATGGATTTTACGAAAGCTTCCAAATTAGCCGGGAAGTGCCACTAAGAGATTTAGTCTATTCAGTTTTCCCACAAACTGCCTTCTTAGCACATATTCTATTTGGACATAACTTTAGCAAATTGACTTATAAAGGGCCTTTAAACCAAATCTAATACCTCCCCTCCACACAGTAATGATATCAGCTCACACTACCAGTGTGCAAACACTGAGCCAGGCACTGTGCTCTCAATAATCACAGCAAAGTCACCAGGTCGGCCCAGTTTCACTGTCCATTTTGCTGTCAAGGAGACTGGGCCTTAGAGAGGTTCTGACTTGCTCAAGGCCATGCAGCTAGTAAAGAGTGGAGTCAGGATTTGACTCGAGGCAGCCTCTTCAGAACCCATGCTCCTAAATCCTAACCCTACAGTGTGAATACTTTGGAGCCATAAAGTCCTCTCTTGTTGCCCCCAATATTATGAGGACTGTCCAAGGTCACACTGGCTTGAAGGCTGCATGAGGAAGGTAAGTGGGCACGTGCTTTACAGTCGGGTTTGCTAGCATCACCAGGCTCGACAGGTAATGATAACTAGGCACTGCGAAGCATGTATGTGTCTGGAGATTTCCACACTTCATATCATTAATGTTTTCACAAAGTCATATCTAGTGTATAGGTCAGAAAGTTCACACAGATAAGAAGTGCCCCAGCAGGAATTTGGACCCAGTTCAGTTTGGCTTCATAGTGCCTACAAATTGACCCCAGATAGAGCCCCATTTACTAATGCCTGAATGTACCAGTTGGAATTACATTTATTTTTGAGAATGGAAACTGAAAAGTTACTTAAACAACACATGATCATTGGAGAAAGATTTGGAGTGTTTAGATATACCATATAAGCAAAAGAAAAATATAACCTTTATTCTTCTGCATAGAGATAGCTACAGTAAATATTTTGAAGTGTGTTCTTTGTGATATTTTTCATTGTGCTGCTCAGTGGCGTTTCCTCTTTTGCTATTTCTATTGCGTTGTCTTTATTATAGCTACTTGCATATGATCTAAAGGACGTTTCTCTTTCACTGCTAAGTGCTTTCAAATCATATATCTTAATAAACAGCTAGAAATTTAGATAGTTGTCTCTTTTCTAGAGGTTGTGACCATGGTAGTGGTATTAGTGGCAGTGGCGATAGGAGTGTTTGTGGAGGTGATGGTAGCAGTGGTGGTGGAGCTGATGATACCAGAGGTGAAAGTGTAGATGGTGGTGTGAATGGTGGTAGTGGGAACAGCAGTGGTGGTGGTGATGGTGGTTGTGGGAATGGTGGTGATTGTTTAAGGAATGGTGGTGGTGATTGTAAGAGTGATGGTGGCTGTAGGAGTGGTGGTGATGGTGGTGGTGGTTATGGGGATAGTAGGGATGGTAGAGGTAGTAGGAATGGTGGTAGGAGTGCTGGTGGTGATGATGGTAGCAGTGGTTGTGGTAGAGGTAGGAGTGGTGGTGGTGGTAGGGGAGGTGGTGGTAGGAGTGGTGGTGGTGGTAGGGGAGGCGGTGGTAGGAGTGGTGGCGATGGTGTAGAAGTGCTGGCGATGGTGTAGGAGTGGTGGTGGTGGTACAATTAGTAGTGGTGGTGGTAGGAGTGGTGGCGGTGGTAAGAGTGGTGGTGGTGGTGGTAGCAGTGGTGGTGGTGATAGGAGTGGTGGTGGTGGTAGGAGTGGTGGTGGTGGAGGTAGGAGTGGTAGTGTTGGTAGGAGTGGTGGTGTGGTGGTAGGAGTGGTGGTGGTAGCAGTGGTGGTGGTGGTGGTAGGAGTGGTGGTGGTGGTAGGAGTGGTGGTGGTGGTGGTAGGAGTGGTGGTGGTGGTAGGAGTGGTGGTGGTGGTAGGAGTGGTGGTGGTGGTGGTAGGAGTGGTGATAGTGGTGGTAGGAGTGGTGGTGGTGATAGGGGTGGTCGTGGTGGTAAGGGTGGTGGTGCTGGTAGGGTGGGTGGTGATGGTGGGAGTGGTGGTGGTGGTTGTAGGAGTGCTGCTGTTGGTTGTAGGAGTGGTGGTGGTGGTAGGGGTGGTGGTGGTGGTAGTAGTGTTGGTGGAGGTGGTAGGAGTGGTGGTGGTGGTAGGAGTGGTGATAGTGGTGGTAGGAGTGGTGATGGTGTTAGGAGTGGTGGTGGTGGTATGTGTGGTGGTGATGGTGATAGGAGTGGTGGTGTTGGTAGGAGTGGTGGTGTTGGTAGGAGTGGTGGTGGTGCTAGGAGTGGTGGTCGTGGTAGGAGTGGTGATAGTGGTTTTATGAGTGGTGGTGGTGGTAGGACTGGTGATAGTGGTGGTAGGAGTGGTGGTGATGGTGGTAGGAGTGGTGGTGGTGGTAAGAGCGGTTATGGTGGTAGGTGTTCTGGTGGTGATAGGAGTGCTGATGGTGGTAGGAGTGGTGGTGATGATAGGAGTGGTGGTGATGGTAGGTGTGGTGGTGGTGATTGGAGTGGTGGTGGTGGTGGTAGGAGTGACCTTGGTGGTAGGAGTGGTGGTGGTGGTAGGTGTCGCGGTGATCGTGGTAGGAGTCTTGATGGTGGTAGGAGGGGTGGTGGTGGTGGTGGTAGGAGTGCTTGTGATGGTTGGAGTGGCGGTGGCGGTAGGAGTGGTGGTGGTGGTAGTAAGAGTGGTGGCGGTGGAGGTAGGAGTGCTGGTGGTGATAGGAGTGGTGGTGGTGGTCGTAGGAGTGGTGGTGGTAGGAGTGGTGATGGTGATAGGAGTGGTGGTGGTGTTGGTAGAAGTGGTGGTGGTGGTGGTAGGAGTGGTGGTGGTGGTAGGAGCGGTGGTGGTGGTGGTAGGAGTGGTGTTGGTTATAGGAGTGGTGGTGGTGGTAGGAATGGTGTTGGTGATAGGAGTGGTGGCGGTGATGATAGGAGTGGCGATGGTGGTAGGAGTGGTGGTGGTAGGAGTGGTGTTGGTGGTAGGAGTGGTAGTGGTGGTGATAGGAGTGGTGGTGGTGGTAGGAGTGGTGGTGGTGGTAGGAGCGGTGGTGGGGGTAGGAGTGGTGGTGGTGGGGATAGGAGTGGTGGTGGTGGGAGGCGTGGTGGTGGTGGTAGGCGTGGTGGTGGTGGTAGGAGTGGTGCTGGTGCTAGAAGTGGTGGTGGTGGTGATAGGAGTGATGGTGGTGGTGGTAGGAGTGGT
>CAUYRT010041566.1:0-38646 GCA_963574885.1 Lepilemur ruficaudatus
TCATCTCTTGGTTCCCTGTCCCAATTTACCAAGACATAAAATTCCATGAATTGATTGCTTTTTTACACACACAAAGCTTTGTCAGAATTTACAGGAATTTTTGAAAAATTTAGAGAAGGCTCCAAAGAGAGACAACACAAAGCTGTACAAAGCTGTACAAAGCTAAGGTTGACTTTATCATCAAAACGAATTTAGTTTCAAATCAACACAATATGTAATCATGGCTAATATTATTTCAACGCTAGCAAATGTGTTTATTAGGGCAAAGGAACATCATGGAGTATAATATACTAGAGCTATGCCTCTGTGGACCACTCCAACATATAAACACCCAATCCTCCTATAATCCCTATCTGGAACAGTTTCCCAGGCATAGCTCCTGCCCAGAAAACCCTCTTTCCCACTGCTAGTGGCACAGCCAAAGCTTTTGGTGCTGTCCCAACGTCCCATTGCTTTCTTATTCAAACGAGCATCCCGGCCCTGTTCAGGTCAGCAGTGGGGAGAGTGCATACCCCATGATGTGTTAGAAATGAGAACCTTGGCTCCTTCAGATCTAGGAGTAGATTCTGTGAGAACCTAATGGGAGTGGGGACAATCCCAGTCTACCCTGATCTATATTTGGTCCGAGTCTCTGATGAACACTTGTCCTGAGCATGCTGAGGAGGAGAAGAAAAGGAACTGGAGACTGAGCAACTGTCCCATCTGGGTTAGATGTCAAATTTCCACAGAAAACTGTAATTTATAAATGAATTTCTGATTTTATTTTGGAATGTGTATATGGGGGTGGGGCACATACCTGGGGTTCTGTTTGCATCTGGTTTTTTTTTTTAAGTAGCAGGTGAAGTACCCTTTGAAACCCTCAAACCCTGAGAGGTGAGTTGGGGCGGAGAGGTGAGTCGCCACACCCCTGTTGCTACAGAAAGAACACCGCAGCTGAGCCACTCCTCACTCTGGGCAGGTGGAGAGCTGGCGTTCCAGCTCCCAGCTTAGGTTCTCCCAAAAGAAACAGATGGAACACTACCTGTAGAGGCCAATTCCTTCATTTCTCACAGACCACAAGTTCTGCAGTATCTGTCTCCCTATCCCTGAAACATCAGAGGCATCCACCAAGCCAACTGGAAAGGAGCTAGTCGAGTTTTTGAGATGACTGAGTTTCTATTGTTTTCTTCCTTGACTAGGTTAGGAAAGCACTTCATGAAACTTTTTGGTTTTGTTTGTATTTGACCAGTTGAAAAACCTGAGAGTTATGTTGGGGAACGAAGTAGAAAGGCAGGGAGTGACTGGTATAAGAAATGGAATAATAACTCACCTGGTCCCATTCTCTAACATGAAGCTTGTTAGACGGTAAATATTAGTGGACCAAAATGCCATATCATCCAGTCCTCCAAGGAAATACTCTTGGAATTGTTCTACCAAAAATGGGGACTTGGTAGAGTAAGTAGGATAAAGCTACAGCACAGAGAAAGAAAAAATAAATCAATAATGAGCTGTTTCCTGGTATTTTTATAATCCTTTAAGATTTGGAAGAATGAGGCCTTTACCTTGGAAACAGCCAACATTTCGCCATACCTGCAATACAAACAATAATTTTGACTATTAAGTTGCTGTTTCTAACAGAAAAATGAAGCAAATCATGATGAAAAAGTTCCAACCACCCATAGCCACTATCACACACTGCCTTTGAATAAGCAGAATCCATAAACCCCAAATCCACTCTCAGGAACCTAGAACATGACAAGTGCGCTAAGGAAGTCGCAATAAAATCAGTTCCAAACTTTCCCCTGGCTTACACTTACATTTCCAAGAACTGAAGGTGTGAACAATCAACAATTACATTTTTGGTGATGACTTTTCGACCATAAAGCTCATCATAAATTCCCAATAGATCTTTGACAGGCACATACCTGAAAAATGTAGAATGAAATAAGAGTTGTTTTGATTCTGAAGTTGAAGATAACAATGATGACAGCAGCAGCAGCAACTGCCAGTTATTCCGCGCTTATTACATACCAGGCACCATGCAAAGTCTTTACGTGCACTAGTTGTTTAATCCTACCAGTGACCCAAAGTGATTAGCATTATTATATTCCCATTTTATATAAGAGAAAACTGAGGCACAGAAAAGTTAAATAATTGATCTAATGATGCAGGTACCTTAATCAAATATTGACAAAGATACATTCAGAGATTGGAAACTATTAATAAAATATAAAAGGAGTGTTTAATTTTGTGAATTGAGAGTTTAAGAAGCAATTTAAAGTATTTTCATTGTTTTGAGTTGAAATTTTCTTAAGAATCATTTTAAAAACACCAAAAGTGGCTCCTCACTCCAACATCTTAGTTTCAGAGTAGACAGTATACAGTAGTGAAAAGAATTCTAAGTCAGGCTTTTGGTTCACAGATATTGTTTATTTCAGTTGGAAGAAGAGCATCATTTAAAAATTAGATTTATATGGATCATCTTTTATCTTAATTTTGACATCCTCAGAATACACAAGACAAAAATCTCAACCAATAAAATCTGGTTTTAGTGTGTTTACAAGAAAGAAGCGATTGAGATGTTCACATTTTTATTCTATAAGAGCACTGGAACGGCCTTCCTAATAAAAATAGCTTAACAGGCTAGACAAAATAACAATATTTTTTTAAATGAATCACTAAGCTAGCAAGAAAGTGGAAATGTTCCAAAGGTCCAAAACTAATAGAAACTGAAAACCTTGGGAGTTAAGTGAGTGGGAAAGCCAGTTTTCACCCTGAGGACATCTGCCACACCCTGGGAACCTGAAGGGTTTTTGATGGCTGTGTAGTATGCAGGGGACAGGAGACAGAGCACAGGAACCACTCGCAGCAGCCATCTCAGAGGAGACCCCTGCATTCAATCTAGAACACAAAAGGCTTCATCTTCTGCATAAGTATGAGCTAGAAATAAACCAACATACAAACAGGACAGCAAAAAGCCTGATTGTTTTCATCTTGGCATTGGAGAGAGAGAAAAAAAATCCGTTTCCAGAATGCGTAACCACTAGCCAGTCCCACAGATTTTTGTCCTGTTTTGTCCTGCATTTGTGTCACCTGCGCAGTCAGAAAACTTCAAGGGCTGACTGTAACTTAAAGAGGTCCCAAGGCAACCTGCAGAAGCCAAGACAAATCCTCTCTGGAGAAATGCAACTCTAACTAGAACTCCAAGTAATTCAGGTACTACAGCATATAACCAAAAGATGACCAATATAACTAATCACATCTGATAAAGTAGACTTTAAGGCAGCAAGCATTAGTAGAGATCAAGAGGGTCACTATATCATGATAAAAGGCTCACTTTGCCAGAAAGATACAATTTCAAAATTGAATGTACCTAACAGTACATATTCAAAACATCTATAGCAAAATGTGGACAGAATTACAACAAGAAATCAAAAAATCTACCATCACAAGAGGAGATTTTTAAAATTAATTTTTCCCTCAATAATCATTAGATTGACCTGATAAGTAAAAAAAAAAAAAAGTAACATTTTCTTATAGCTTATAAATCTTTTGATTTGAATGGTAAATTTAATAAGTTAGAGCTAATAAGCATATATAAGTCATCAAACCAAAAATTGGGGAATTAACATTCTTTTTAAGCATGCATGAAATATTTATAAAAATTGATCCTATTCTAGGCTATAAATCAAGACTCAATGGATTTCACAGGAATCCAAAAAATGTAGAAGAAAAATATGAATAGAAAGTAATATAATAGAAAATGAACATATAATAGGGACAATCAATAAAGGCAAATATTCATTCTTTAAAATAATAAAAGACATACTAAACAAGATTAATTGTTTAAAAACGTAAGAGAAGACAGGATGAACAACATCATGGTAACAAAAGGAACATACGTAAATAAAACAGGAGAAAAAAGGATAATAAGACCATATTGGCCAGTGGTGGTGGCTCACGCCTGTAATCCTAGCACTCTGGGAGGCCAAGGCGGGAGGATCACTCAAGGTCAAGAGTTCAAGACCAGCCTGAGCAACAGTGAGACCCTGTCTCTACTAAAAATAGGAAGAAATTAGCTGGACACCTAAAAATATACAGAAAAAATTAGCTGGGCATGGTGGCCCATGCCTGTAGTCCCAGCTACTCGGGAGGCTGAGGCAGGAGGGAAGACCACTTGAGCCCAGGAGTTTGAGGTTGCTGTGTGCTAAGCTGACGCCACAGCACTCTAGCCCAGGGAACAGAGCAAGACTCTGTCTCAAAAAAAAAGGGCATATTATGAGCAAACTTATGCCAAATGTTTAAAGACTTAGATGAAATAGAAAAGTCCCAGAAAAATTAAAAAAAAATTCCTTAAGAAGAAGTTTAAAAAGTATATAGTCCTATAACCATTAAAGGTTTTTTTAAAGTCCCTACAAAGAAATCAATAGTCCTAGATAGCTTTACAGGCAGGTTCTAACAAACATTCAAGTAATCAATGTTTGTTACAAAACTTCCAGGGAATATAAAAAGAAGGAACAATCCCCAGCTAATTTCATGAAGCCAGCATGACAAAAATCAAACAAGGAAAAAGAAGAAAGGAAATCTACAGTACAAGTTCACTCATAAACATACAATGCAAAAACCCTAAATAGAATATATGAAAAGAATATAATAAAGATGATATCATGACAAAATTAATTTTGACTCAGGAAGTAAGGTTTGATTTAATATTAGCATATAGATTAGTATAATGAGCTATATTAACAGAGTAAAACATAACTATCTCAACTATATTCTATCTTATATAGAATAAGAGTTTTTAATACAATCTGAAATTAATTTATGAATAAAAACTACTAGCAAACTAGAAGTAAAAGGAAACTTCCTTAACTTGATAAAGGGCAACCATAAAAATCTATAGCAAACATTACACTTGATGAAATTTTGAAAGCATTTTCTTTTACAATCAGGACCAAATAAGTATGCTCAATATCACCACTTCCATCCAGCATTGTACTAGAGATATTAGCCAGGGCGAAATAGCAGGAAAAATGAATTAAAGGTATAGACATTGAAAAGAAAGAGCAAAACTGTCACAATTTGTAGATGATAAATTATTAGTCTATCGTAAATTCAAAAGAATCTCCAGATAAATTATTAGATTAATAAGATACCTTACAAATGTTGCTAGATATAAAATCAAACTTAGAAAGTCACTTGCATTTCTATACACCAACAATTAGAAAATACAGCTATTAAAAGTTACCATTTATGGTAGCAAATAAAAATATAATGTCTCTGGGACTAAATCTAATAAAATGCATAAGACTTTGATGGAAAAACTTATCAACTTACAAAATTTTCAAGTCATTAAAGAAGATTTAAATAAATGGAATATAAAACATAATTATTGATAAAAAGACTGAATATTGCAAAATTCTTAATTCTCCACCTATTCATCTCTAGATTCAATATACTTCTAGTCAAAATTCCGGTAAAATTTTTCTTGGAATATGACAACCTGATTCTAAATTTTATTTGAAAGAGCAAAGGCAAAGAATAGGTAAAGTGTTTTTGAAGAAAAAAGACTAATTGAAAGCTCTGCCCTAAAAGATGTCAGAGGTCAAGACTTATCATAAAGGTACAGTAATTAAACACTTGTTACAAAACTACAGTAATTAAAACAATCAATATTGTTCAGGGATAGTCAATTAGACCAATAGAATATAACAGAAAGCCCAGAAACTGACCCATACACACATAGAATTTTAATTTATAACAGAGAGTATATTGCAGATCAGTCAGGAGAACATAGATAAATCATTCTGGGACAATCTAGTTAGCTCCCTAGGAAAAAGTGAAATTAGTTTTATATTTCAGAATATACAAAAAATTAATTCCAGGTAAATTAAAGACATAAAGTTAAAAATAAAACTATAAAAGCTTTAGAAGACTAAGAAAGAGAATAACTTCCTGTAAGAGAACAAATTCTATTTGCCAAGATATACCATATGTAAAAAGACATACCACAAACTGTAAAAAGATATTTGCAACAAGTGACAAACTGACAAAAGATTAGAAGTCAGAATACACACAGGCAAATAAAAAGGAAAAACAACCCAGTAGAAAAACAGACTAAAAACCAAAAATGGTTTTCACTTAAAGTCAAACACAAATGATTAATAAAATAGGAAAAAAAACTTCAACCTCATGACTAATCTGGGAAATTCAAATTAAAACCTTAATGAGATACCACTAGAAACCAAATAAGTTGCAAAAATTTAAGCACTGGACAATACCAAGTACTAGAGAATGCAAAAGATGCAGAACTAATTATACAAAGCTGCTGCAAGGACAAATTGGGAAGACCATTTTGGAAAAGTAAAGTTAAACATGCACAAACCCTATGATCCTTCTCTTTGCCATATTAGCAAAAATAATGTCAATGAGAAAATTTTAATTAAAAAAGATAAAATTTTTTAATTAAAAAACCCCCCTATGATCCAGCAATTCCACTTCTGGTGATGTTTACTTGAGAGAAACTCCCCTCTGGTGCATGAATGTATGTATGAAAAATGTTCATGCACAACACCATGAGTAATGCAAAAACACTTAAAATTATTTCTGTGTGCATCAACATTAGAATGAAGTAATCCATTTGGTATATCCATACAGTGGAAGACCACACAGGGGTGAAAATGAATGAAGTACATAGCTAAATATATCAGTGTGATTAAATCTCAAACACATAATTATAAGGAATTTGTAGAAGAATATATACTTTATAATTCCATTTACCTAATGTACCACATACATATGCAGTAAAACTATAGAGAAAAGCAACAAAATGATTAATAGGAAACCTAGAGTGATGATTACCCCAGGTGGGAGAGAAGGTAAAGTGACGTAAAGGGAAGACAGGAAGCTTCTCAGATACCACTAATGCTCTATTTCTCAAGGCAGGCAATAGCTACATAGGTGTGCATTACCTTATTCTCTTATTTATAAATATATATTCTTTTATGTGTTTGGTATAATTCACAATTATTTTAAAGAATCTACTTAGACCATTCTAATCTGCAGTTTTGCTTTTCAAAATTTACAAATGCAGAAGACTCCTAATTATATTGTTAGTTATCTTTTCTAAGAAAAAGAGTCAAGGTCCAAAATGCCATTAAGGTATCACATATTTAAATGTACATTGCTCTTACCAGCGCCGTGCGAGGTAATTAAAATTAAATTCAAACTGGCTCAACACATCTCCTCCTACAGTAGAGAAAAATTTACACATGGTGGATTAGTGACAATCAGAGCATGCTTGAATGTTGAAATACATGAGTTCTTACGAGCCAGATTATTAGTTCTTTACATTGTTACACATTTCTGTTAATAGTTTCAGGTACAGAGATTTTTTTTTTTAAGAAGCAATATTTTTAAAATCTCAGCTAGTGAAGCATATGAATTAAGAAAGAATTGGCCAGGCACAGTGGCACATGCCTATAGCCCTAGCACTCTTGGAGGCTAAGGTGGGAGGCTTGCTTGAGGTCGAAGTTTGAGATCAGCCAGAGCAAGAGCGAGACCCCATCTCTACTAAAACTAGCAAGAACTAGCCAGGCATGGTGGTGCATGCCTGTAGTCCCAGCTACTCAGGAGACGGGGGCAGGAGGATCACTTGAACCCAAGAGTTTGAGGTTGCAGTTCGCTATGATGGCGCCACTGCACTCTATCTGGGGCAACACAACAAGACTCTGTCTCAAAAATAAATAAATAAATAAAATAGAAAGATAGTATGCATATATGTATCTATGCACTGGCAAAATATAAAAAAATATTTAAAGTACATTAATGATTGCATTATAAGTTAACTGTAACTACCACAGGAGAAAATTTGGCAAATGTAAACAGTACCAAAATCACCAGCCGAATGAGCCTCGGAGTAAGAGCCATGAAAATCAATCTGAAAAAGAAAGAGAAGCATCTGGTGTGTATCACAAATTGTAGCCCAAACTCTTACCCCCACAATCAAGCGAGAATTGGGGAGATGACAGCCTAACCCAACAAATTGCTGAGGATGCATAATAGATGCACTCAATTTTCATACGAACATTTTATTATTAATAGCAAAATAATTATATTTGCAGCTGAGCTGTATATGCAATGTCTGGTAATGAAGCTATTGTCAGAGAATTATGCCTTATAGGGTATGTATAAAAACCAGAGTCCAAGTTTAAACTTCTAAAAGAATGAAATTATTATCAACTAATGACTAGACGGGCCTTCCAGAAACTAAGTCACCAGGTAAAAACCACAATTTGCAGTATATATATGGCATTTTCACATGGAAAATTAAAAAGAAAAAGAAAAAACAAAAAAACTGGAACTATTACTTCTTAACAGAACCACGTGGCCAATATCCTTATTAAGACACAGAGCTTGAATGAAACATAAAATTTCTCAAATGTTTTTTTGTGACTAGAACAGAACACCACGTCTCTCACTGTTTTCACTGCACATTCATCACTCTGCTCTTGTGGATGAATCTACCCAGGTGGCAAGAAGAATAAAAGGAACAAATTAGAAAAGATGGAACTCTAACCAAACACTGCTTTGGGCAAGAAGTCTTGTTATATGACACTGAATATAGCCTAACATTTTCCTTTCCTCTAAAAGGGTCAGTTTTTGATCTTGTGTATGATGTATCACTCCTGTAGAGTTATTAACCATAAGGAGATGTACTCACAGCTCCCATTGTCCTAAGGAATCCTTGCTCAATGCCCAGGCTATGCCAGCTGACATCTGCCACCATGTGAGATGTAATTCCAAACAAGAAAGCTACCAATTTCTCTGTGTCCTGCCAAATAAGCAAATTAGAGTCACTTGTGTTTGAGTGATTTTATAGCAACAATCCTATTAAAAGTTTTAATAAACATGAATTCATTTCCATTATTGAGACTTAACAAAAAGAGGCAGATACATTGTAGTTTCTAGTTATCAAAAATCACATAAGGACTTTTTGAAATGTTTTGTAGAGCCTTGGAAGTGTTTTCAGATGAGTTACTAATACAGCGAAATGACCAAGTGACATACTCCAAATTTTTTTTTAATAGCTCATTCAAATATTAACCAGCCATCTGCTATGTCGCAAGTACTGTGCTTGGCATTGAAGGTAGAATGGTGAATAGCCCTTACAGGGTCTGGGGGGAGGGTGCAAAAGCAGTACTTGGCAGCTTTGGAGCTGAATTTTTTTTAGGATCAGAGGGCTGTGCCTACCTTGTCCCAGGGAAGAGGATAGTGCTCTCGGATGTAATGAATGCTTGCATTAAGAAACGGAGTCCAGTGAGTGCTCTCAGACACATCATGGAATTTTCCTTACAAAACAAAAGCAGGGCTCTGGATTCTTTCTTAAAAGTTGGTGCATCTCAATCAAACTTTCCACTCCCCCCTCACACCAAATTGGCACATCCCTTCTCCTCTTTCCCTCCAAGCCCCTTAGTTTCTTCTGCTGACATTCAAAGGAAGCCTCCGAAACAGGAGTCAGCTGGAATTTTGGAACAGGCATACCACTGTTTGCTGGATGAGTAGAGCCCTACAGTAAGAGGAAAGGAGCCTAAGTGGGTTCACAGCCTCTCGTATCACCTGGTTAGAACAGAGGCTAGAAGTATTTCCATTTTTGTGCCTTATAAAGCTAAGGACACAAGTTGTTTGTTTGTTTGGGTTTTAAAAACTATCCTTTTTGTCCATTACTTTCAAGCCCCTCAGGAGTACAAAAACCAAAAAACATAAACTCCAAAGACTTTCAAGCATCTGAATCTATAATAATTGTTTGAAATTGGCACAGGCCACTGTGAATATTTCACAAAAGTATTATTTGAGTGGGCCAGCGTGTGCCCTGTGTAGCTCTTTCTTCCCACAGGAGGGGTAGGAAAGACAGAAACTGGCGTCTATTCTAAATCTCCAAGTGCCACAAATTCTTCATGGGGTTCCAAGTGTTACGGGGGCAACTAAGAGAAAAACTCCAGAGTTCAGATCCCTCAGGTCCAAATTTTTATGCTGTTGCCAAAGTAAAAGTTGCGTAACCAGTTTTAAATCATTGTTTTTCTGAAAATGATTTTTATAGAAGTTGGAATTAAGAAATTTGATTTGCTCCAACAGTTTTCCTAGAGATAAAACTGTAAATAATTCCTGTTCTCCAAAACACAGTTAAAAACCCAGAATTAAGTATAGCAGTAGTTCTTTCAACCAACCTCCACTTAACCAAACTGCCAGATGAACCAAAGCTCTCTGGTCCCTCCGTAATCATACAAACTGGAAGCCAAAGAAAGTCACCCAGGGCACACCACATGCTGACAGGTAGCAAGCCACTGTCCAGAGGGCTGGGCTCATCTGTCCACACCATCATACTGCAGCTCACCGAGGGTTAATCAGATCTGTTTCTAATCCTGTTTAAACCAGTTGTCCTTATTGTTGTAATTATGAAAGTTAATTTAATATTAGGTGAACAGATGAAATATGAATGTAAAAACAAAGAGTTTTTTTCTTTGGCAACTAAGTATCCAAAGTAAGTACTTCCCAAAGATGCAATAAAAGTGACTCACCAAAGAAGAAAAAGAAAACTATTACTGCATTAGATATGAAACAAGGTAAGATTTAGAAAAATTCATAAAAAAATCTAAGAGAAATCTGTATTTAGAGCTGATATATAATGATTCCTTGTAATCATTATATTTATAATTCTTTCTAATTGGCCTTTTGATTTATCAGTCATACATGGGTCTTTATATCACATAAGAGATTACTGCTTTATAAAAAAATATAAAATGTTAGATAGTTTGAATTCCTATTCTACTCTTCTCAGAACCTTTATTATTGTGTGTTTTGTCTGTCTCTAAAAATGGCAAATATTAAGCAATATTTCTCAAATTTAAAGGATTTTTTTTAAAGAAAAAAATCCTTTTTTCTTTCTTTTTTGTATAAGACATAAAGCGACTGTTAAAACATCAAAGAACAGTAAAGGTCCAGTGAATACGGTTTGGGAAATGCTAAATTAGAAATAATAGGTTAGAAAGAAGGAGAACTACAACATGCAGGCAAAATAATAGGATTGAGAAATGACAGTTAACAGACTAAGAGGGAAACAGAAAAAAACTACTCATAAATATGAGAAATACAAAAGCTTAGCTGCCTGGGATTCTAACTACAGGAGCAGGTAGCCCTAAACATTTCACTGACCCTAAAGGCATCACTGTATTAAAGGAATGATTAATCGGCAGATGACCCAAGACCTCAGATATGGTTTACACGACCACCCAGTGTGCTGGATAGCTTCCGTTTGCCCCCCAGATCCACTCTCCATCCTTCTCCACCCTGCAGGGCAACTCTAAAGTCACCAGATCCAGCTGGCTTCTTTGCCCTCTGGCTTGGTTGGGTTGGGTTTGGCCGATGGAAAGAACAGACAGGAGGTCAGAGAAAAGGAAGACAGAGAGGCTGGGGGCATTTATTCTCCCAGCTCCCCTTCTGTGGGGTCACAGTGGGCTGGCTGTGTCCTTTGGCTGAAGCTCCAGCTCCCCTCAAGTGTCCCTCTTTACGCAGTTCTCTGCCTGTAGTTCTAGTAATCGCTCCTTCCCCTGTACTATCCCTTACAATTTCTGACCTTCCTCTTATACCTTTGAAAACAGTGGCTTTATTAAAGTCCCCTCCAATTACTCAGTTGAGTGTGACTTCTGTGTCCTGCTGGCCCCATGACTGATATAATCCAGGAGCCCAATTTATGAACAGTACTACCTTAGATGTGCATAACATTTGACAGTGTACTATGCACTAATGCCAACAACAATCCAGTGAAGAAGCAGGTAAATACTAAGTCACTGACCAACAATAATGGAAAATATATTATTTATGTATATACACTTTTAAGTCATACTTACTCCTATTAACCAAGTAAAAGTGATATTGTTTGGTCTGCAAACCTTCATCTTACCTCCTTTGCAGATGCTAGGGTAAAAACAATCAGGAAACACAGCTCCAGCCTGATATGCATCCTGGTGTTCTAGTAACAACTAGGGAACAGGAAAATATAAAGATTAGGGGGAAAGAGTCGACAGCCTGGGAAATGCAGCCTACCCCCTCAATTTTCAGTGACGAGATGCTAAAACTATGTGAGATATGGATGGAATGAAGGAAAAAAGCAAGCAAGCATAAGTAAATAAATGATTAAAATCCATGCGTAATCCAAGACAACACACTACAACATACAACTTTAGGTTCTTCCCTACCTAACACAATTGGTAATTAAGAAGTAGCAAAAATCACCTATTTCAACTTTATCTCCTTTCATTTTCTCTGTTCACTTAGTAGAGCAGGATTTCCCTAAGTCTATTTCACTGACCTAGAGCTGGTTTTTTGGTAAGATTTTCAATGTTCCATAGTGAAATGAGAAAAATACAGATATGAGAGAGTGTCTTCAAAAATTTCATGGAAAAATGCATATTATGAAAAAATTGTATATGGCTTTCAAATTTTTGGAACCAGAATAAACTCATAGTAACTTGTTACAACATATTGGAACAGGATCTAGTTTGAGGCACTAAGAAGGATAAGACATTAGTTTGAAAAGAGCCCCTAACACAGCAACTCAAATTCAGCTAAAATTAAAGCAAGGATAAATATCAAATTTATGGTAAAGATTGGGTGGAAGAATGTTCCACCATTAATGTTTACACCATTAATGTAAATCGTTAATGTTTTAGAAAAGTTTATGGGGACAATGCCCAAAAAATCAGCAGTTTACAAATGGGTAACTCATAGTAAGAAAGGACAAAATAATCTTGAAACTGAAGCCCACAGCAGCAGACCATCCACATCAATTTGCAAGGAAAAAATTCATCTTGTCCATGCCCTAATTGAAAAGGACTGATAGTAAACAGCACAAACAATAGCCAACACCACATACATATCAATTGGTTCAGCTTACACAATTCTCACTGAAAAATTAAAGTTGAGCAAACTCCCCACTCAGTGTGTGCCAAACTTGCACCCAGATCATCTGCAGACAAGAGCAGAGCTTTCAATGGAAATTTTAAATAAGTGGAATCAAAATCCTGAAGCATTTCTTCAAAGAACTATAACAAGAGATGAAACATGGCTTTATCAGTATGATCCTGAAGATAAAATACAATCAAAGCAACGGCTACCAAGAAGTGGAAGTAGACCAATCAAGAGCAAAGGTCATGACAACATTTTAGCATGCTTAAGGAATTTTGCTTGTTGACTTTCTGGAGGGCCAAAGAAAGATAACATCTGCTTATTGTAAGAGTGTTTTGGGAAAGTTATGAACCTTTTGAAGTCTCCTCTTTTGTTTGTGTGTGTGTGTATGTGTGTGTGTGTGTGTATGTATGTGTGAGAGAGACATATACATACATATATTTAACAGTTTGTATACCTGTGCTTTAGTGTAAGATTATGTCCTTTGTGTTTTCGGAGGGTTAAAAAGATATCCTTGAGTCTAGTGACAAGTAAAAAAAAATTAATAAAAAATATTTTAAAATTTAAAAATATCCTTTCCCATTTAAAATGATGTGAAAGTAGATAGTAGGCGATTTCTTTTAAATGTTCTTCCTTGGTTGGCTAGTTCAGTCCATTCTAGTGTGCCTAGACGCACCCTAGAGACAACAAGACAAAGACTACGTTTCCCAGGCTGTCCAAAGCTCAGAGTGTGATGTGGCTTACCCTCCATCATGGTGCACACCTGCTTCTTTGGCTAACATGGAAGCGTTTGGTGTTTCTCCAGCAGAGGAAGCAGAGGTCCCAGTATTGCAGCTTTAGCTTCCCACATGTCCATGGGCATGTACACAGCATCCATTTTATGAGTGAGGAGTGTGGTTGGGGTGATGAGGTCCCAAAAGAGTCAAGGTAGTGGCTTTTTATTTTCTAAAATGTATACAAGACATTTGAATCTGGAGCCAGTAAACGGGGCAATGGCTGTTTGACAACGGCACAGGTAGCACTTGGCAAGGCCAGTCCTGGAAGTCCTTTCTGGACACTTGGCCTAGAGCCTACTCCTCCAGTTCTTGCAGTTTGTAAGCAGTGAATTCCCTAGTTCTCAATATTAAGCCCTTCCCTGCCTAAGCTAGTCAGGTGGGTTTCCACAATCTGCAATGAACTCTGATTGACACACTGGGCAAAGTAAAAGTTTGGCAACACAATTTTTTTTGTTTTTCAGTAAGGACTTACTAATAATATGGACCATATATGGAGGCAACAAAGAAGTCCCTCAGAAACTTAAAACACAAGGAAAGATGGTATCTCCTGTTTCTTGGTTTTGTTTTCCCAACCAGTATCCCACTCTCCTCCTTCTAGGGACAGAATCATCCTCTCCTGAAAAGAGCCCATCCCATGCTGCTCAGATGGGGCTGACCACAGGGACAAGTGGCCAGTGCATCCACTCCCACCACAGTGTTTGGCTCAGAGATGGACATTTGGTCAAAGCTAGTGCAGTCAGCACCTTCCCCAAGGCTGCTCAGCGAGAGCTATGGGAAGACACCCTCTTCCCTTTGGGGGTGCTAAGCTTTGAGGCTGCGTTCCACGCTGTCAGTGTCTTCACGTGGAGAGATATACAACACCGTCGAGACCTCTGGGCCCAGCTCTACTCTGGCTGTCAGTTACATGAACCGATAAAGTCCCCTTTTTCTCAAAAGACAGCTTGAGTTGGACTTTTGTCACTTAAAAATAATAATTAACTTTATTGACTATTTACTTTGCCAGCCACTATTCTAAACTCTTGATATGTATTAAGACTTGTTGAATTGCATCTCCCAGTGAGGTAGATATGTTATTGAACATGACAAAATGATTCTGAAGTAAATTTTGAAAAATGCGCAAAATAGTCAAGAAACTGATAGGGAAAAAAGAAGAGTTCTAAGGAAGGATGTTTCCTTCAGATATAAAAAATGTGTTTTTAAGCTACCGAAACAAAAATAGTATACCAGAACCAAAAGGAACAGATCAAGGAAACGGAAGCAAGAGTACAGAAACACACTTAAGCACACGTATAACTTAATGTAAGGTAAGTAAATAAAGGATGGATGGAGTGATCAGCAAACAGTGTTGTCATAACCCCACAACAATGAGTATATCATCTTTGCATGGGCAAATCCATGTTTTTGAAATTAACATTACCAATAATAGGTCGCTGGATTCCAATAAAGCTTTACGCCAGAATAAAGACAAGATTAATTTAAAAATCAAATGTCAAAAATGGAGCCATAAAATTAACAGAACAAAATTTAAGTGAATAATTATATAACTATGAAATGGGAATGATTTTTCTAAGCATAACATACAAGTAGAAACCATAACAGAAATGATTGGTGCATTTACAAAAATTTAAGAGTTTTGCATAGCAATAAGCACTAAAAACACATTTAAAAGAAAAATAAATAACCATGAGTATCATTTGATAGATTAAGGGATAATATCTTTAATAAGCCATGCTTACACATAAAGATAAGTATCATAATAGAGAAATGAGCAAAAGACACAGGCAATTCACAGAAGAGGTGACAGAAATGGTCAGTAAACACTTGAAAATATATTTGACCTCATTAGTAAGTTAATAATTAAATGCAATGTAACTCAAAACAAAACCGTTTTTTCACCTACCAAATTGGAAAAATGAAAAGAAATAAAAATTAGGCCCTAAAAGCAAAATCACTTCCAAATCTGAAGATACTCAAGAAATTTCAATGAAATACATAAGCAATTAAGGCCGTCATATATAATACATCTTCTCTATACGTTTGTCATGTTATGTTTTGTTTTTTCATTTGTTTCTGGGCCAACAGGATTTGGCAGGCCATGCCAGGGCTAAGTGATTTGTCAAGCATGGTTAAGAAATTACGTACAAGGAGACTGAGCATGTAAATAAGTATAATTGAGAATAATGGAGCCAGGTTTCTCAGTATTGGAGAAAGGAGTTACAGATAAGGACACATAAAAAGATAGAATAAATCCTGTAATGTCAGATTAGAATTAGTGGTATTTTCATGTGAATTTATGGTTTCAGACAGGTAGATGGATGATATAGACAGACCAGTCAACTTGAAGCCAAATCTGGAACAATTTGGTATCAAGATAAATGATAGTAATGTATCATAAACCATTGAATAAAAAAGGAATCCGTGAATATACGCTGATATAAATAAATATATAAACAGGGAAGAAAGAGCTCTACCTCACAGCAGAATGCCAACTAATAAGTGTAGGAGGAATGATGACATCAAAATGACAATGATTTCAGGCAAGAATCATCCAAGGATGCTAAAACTAGTGGGTAAAAGTTTTATGAGAAATGGGATATTTACATAACCTCAAAATATCTCCCCACAAAATATTTGCTTACTAATTTAAAAAGTCGAAAATACTTACTGATTAACTTTCCAGTGTAAAAATGTGGCAAACACCATCTTAACCGAGTGATAAAAATTAACATCCCTAGGACTTCCACTTCCAGGAGGATGGAGCAGATGTCCTTTTCCCTATTCCTCCTGCTAAGTACAACAAAAAACTCTGAACATAAGATGGCTCTGAAAGGTGGAGGGAAGTATGCAGACTGGCTAGGGAACTTGGGACACAAGGAATGACACTGTGGTGACTTCTCTGGGGTTTCTATTTGCCTCATATATCCTAAACTGGATAATGGAAAAGCTACCAATCTGGAAACACCAAGGGACACAGACCAACTGAAGCCTGTTCTCTCTAGCCACAAAACCAGAAAAGGGGCAGCCGGGCAAGAAGAAAACTTATAACCACAGTCTCTTTGCTCCAGCCAAATACCACAGACAAAACAGTGGCCACGGGTAGATTACCATGCTGTTACCCAAAGCCCAGTGAGGGGCTTAGACTTCCACTGTCACCAGGCTATGATGAGGAACCCAATACACCCACCAGGGCAGTGTTAGAGAAAGTCAAAGAGGGAGTCAGGACTTTAATCCCTGCCGTCCTGCCCCCACCTCTACACTTTGGTGTCAGTAGCATCCACCAGAAGAACCTGGACACCTGATCCCAACTGGCAGTAATGAGGCACCTCCACCTTCAACTTGGCAATGAGGAAGTGGGGTTCCCCCCACCCCATCCACTACCAGAGTGGTGTCAGAAGCAGCCATCTAAAACAAGGTTTAAATAAGATTCAGTCTCATAACCTAAGATCCTGGTTACAATCAAAAATCACTCATCACATCAACAACCAGAAAGATCTCGAAAGTTATGATAAAAGTCAGTCAACAATACCACTGCAGAGTTGGCAGAAATGTTATAATTCTCTGACACATATTTTAATACCATCATAAAAATTCTTCAGCAAACAGGAGACTGCTTGAAACAAAAAAATAGAAAGTCTCAGCGAATAAATAGAAGATACAAAAGGGAACCAAATGGAAACTTTAGAATTGAAAAGTACATTAACCGAAATAAAAATTAACATCACCATAAATGGGATAAACTGTCATTGCATGCTTTCTGGTGGGATGCAATAAGAACAGCACAGCATCACTTCAATATTCTATGAGATTCCTCCCCAAAATGTGTAACCTTCCAGGGAATCTAATCATGAGGAACTATCAGATGAAACCAAATTAAGGTACATTCTACAGAGTTACTGGATTGTATTTTTCAAAAATATCTAAGTCATTAAAGACAAGGTAGGCCTGAGGAGCTGCTCAAGACTGGAGGAAGCCAAAGAAATTTGACAACTACATGCAACACTTGGATTGCGTGCTGATCATAGATTGGCCCTAGACCGGTAAAGGACATTATTAAGGCAACTAGCAAAATCTGAATGAGGTCTGAGAATTGGGTGATAGAGATTTCAATGTTGACTTCCTGGCTGTGGTCATTATTAATATTATGGTTATATAAGACAGTGTCTTTGTTTTTAGGAAATACACAATGATGTGTTAAAGGATAATGAATATCACATCAGCAACTAACTTGCAAAGGATTCAGGGAAAAAACACTATGTATAAATAGAGAGTATGAAACGGCAAATATGATAAGCTTCCAACAATTGGAAAAACTGGGTAAAGGGCATACACAAATAATTTATCTAATTTTTCTAACTTTTCTATAGGCTTTAAATTATTTCAAAATAAAAAATTAAAATAGGGAATTAAATAAATTACTGTACATTCGGGATAACAGAAAAATATGTAATTGTTAAAAAGTATTTTGAAGATCTATTTACTGGTATGAGAAGATATCTCTGATACATTAAATGAAAAATGGTAAACTACAAACAGGGTGCAGAATGTAATCTTTTTTTGAAAAAAAAAGTGCAAATGAATACAGAGAAAATGCCTAGAATGACATAAAGCAAAATGTTAATATTGGTTATCTCTGAGAATTTTTTTCTTTGTACGGCTTTTTGTTGTTTTTTTTTTTTTAAAAGATGAAATCTCACTATGCTGCCCAGCTTTGAACTCCTGGGTTCCTTAAGTGATCCTCCTGCCTCAGCCTCCCAAGTAGCTGGGACTACAGGTATGTGCCACCATGCCCAGCTGTTTTTATTTTTTGCAGAGACAGAGTCTCACTATGTTGCCCAGGCTGGCCTTGAATTTCTGGTCTCAAATGATCCTCCCACGTCAGCCTCTCAAAGTACTAGGATTACATATGTGAGCCACCACACCCAGCCTAAAATTAATAATATAAGCTCGAATACCCCTAACTAGAAAATCACTCTGCACACACTCAGCATTGATTGTTCATATGACAAATTAGGCAGATTCTTGCTTCTTCTGCACTTTCTTGAGTACTTTCCATCAAGGTCAATGAAGATGACAGATATAAATGCTGCTGCTGTTCCGATAGAGCCTGTTAAATTGGCAAGTAAGGACGTGAATCCTACAACCCAAAATGGTTTGTGGATACAATACATTTCTGTTATCTTACCATCCTGCTTTCCATGATGGATTATCAAGATTTATTGGTAATAATTTGATCCAATTTTGATATCATGACAGAATGCTAACCACTCTTATCAAATGTAGGTATGGAAGAATCATCTGTGTAACAAAACATTATTTAGCCATGGAACTAGAAATAGTATATAGGGTCAGAATATGTTCATTTGAGGACTGGTAAAGGTGAGTCATCAGATAGTCCTACTAGGATACAACAGAACATATGGTAGGAGGAAGAGTCAGAAGGAGCATCTCAATGCATACTTCTTAATAAATAATTCCTTCTCCTCTGATACAATTTGTGTACAACACACAGTGACAAGATGTGGAAAATAAATGATTTCTCTTAAGTATGACCTCTCTTAAGTAAAGTAAGTCTTTATAAAAACAAAAAAGATATACCATTTAAAAAATTCTGTCTCAAATATTTTTTCAAATTATGATTCATATCATTAAACTCTTTAAATTTTAAAATGAGATATATTTATCTATATAAAGTTCAAATAAGACTTGGAAAGGACATACACCTTTTAACCATAATATTAGTATTTTATAAAAGAAATAAAAATGACTCTTAAAATTACTGTTTAAATCTCTGTTATGGACTTCTGTTTGGCATCTACAGAATAATGTTAATGCACAGGAATAAAAGACAAGTCAAATTTTATACCTCTTTGTAGTTAACACGCCCATCTTGAAGATGGAGAAACTCCAGGGCTCTGTGTCCTGAGAGAAATGAACACATAAATCAATCAAGTTCAAGTATAACTAAAAACAAAACTTACTAGAGGTCATTTTAGGGGAAAATTTATAATTTTGTGGTTATAACTATCAAGGAAGCAGGAAATGAAAATTACATTTGTATTCTCTTGCAATTTTTGTTAGGCATAATTAGATTTGTACGTTATTTATATTGTTATAATACCAATCAAATTTCCATGGTGATTTGAAGTTTCTACTTAACTAGCTCTATGACTTTGGGTAAGTTATTTAACCTTCCTAGGCCTCAGTTTCCTCCGATGGAAAATTGAGTTAACCACCTTCTAGGTTGGTTGAAAGAATCACAGAATCACAGTAGGGGGCAAGAAAAAAATTGCCATCATCATATTTTGCCTCAGAACTGAGGTAGATAAGTAAGCCTAAGTAGAAAATATAAGGCCTAATCCCTGGGCTGAATCAATGGTCTCCAAATGTTTTTCATCATTGGACCACTTTGGAAGGACAAAATAGTCTCAGAAGGCCACCTAGTCCGCCCGCACCCACCCATATTCAGACCCATGCCCCCACAGCCTGCACCTCCAGAAAATCAACAGGAAGGCCAAGAGTCCTTGTGGGAAACACTCAAAGGTGATATCTTACTTTCATTGTGAATCACATTGAATTTTTTAATTCATACGACATAAAAATATTGCCACTGCTACATTATAAGCATTGAAACCATAAGAGACAAGTCACAGCCCAAACAAATAAACTATATATAGGATTCCAGTGATTTATGCTGAAAGAGGCCAATTCTAATGAGCTAACTCACACAATGCCAACCTTCCACTCAGGCCCTTTGTAAGAAAAAGTGAGCCAAAATATTTATAAAATCATCTAAGTTATTAGTAAATAAATGATGGACTTTTTAATTCTCCTTTTATACAGAAAATTCTCAGAATCTGTGCTGACTCTATTTCAGGAGTTGCCTTCAACTCACACAAATATATATATACATATAAAACTCTGTTTTTTGTTTTTTTCCTTTTTTGGAGACAGAGTCTCACTCTGTGGCCCAGGTAGAGTGCAGTGGTGTCATCTTAGCTCACTGCAACCTCAAACTCCTGGGCTCAAGCAATCCTCCCCCCTCAGCCTCCCAGAGTGCTAGGATTACAGGCGTGCACCACTACACCCAGCCTATATTACTCTTTAAATATCCATTAGGATCTTTGGCAGTTGATGAAGAAAGGAAAGCAATGATCTGATTTTGTTAAAATTTCATATGTCATCTGTCTTATAAATTTTTAAACTCTAAAGATTAAAAAATTGAATATTGGCCAGGCACGGTGGCTCACGCCTGTAATCCTAGCACTCTGGGAAGCCGAGGTGGGAAGATCACTCAAGGTCAGGAGTTTGAAACCAGCCTGAGCAAGAGAGACCCCATCTCTACTAAAAATAGAAAGAAATTAATTGGACAACTAAAAATACATAGAAAAATTGGCTGAGCATGGTGGCACATGCCTGTAGTCCCAGCTACTTGGGAGGCTGAGGCAAAAGGATCGCTTGAGCCCAGGAGTTTGAGGTTGCTGTGAGCTAGGCTGATATCACCGCACTCTAGTCTGGGCAACAGAGTGAGACTCTGTCTCAAAAAAAAAAAAAAGTAAAAAATTGAATACTTTCATTTATATTTGCCCCTCTTCAGTTCACTCTATAGTTCTGGCAATTTCAACTTCACAGAACTTAGAGTTGGAAGACACTTGAGAATTTATTAGGAACTTCAACTCCCTCATTTCACAGTAGAGAAATTGAGAGGTTGGTAAAGTCAATTGCTCAAGCACACATCTACTTTATATAAGAACCAAACCTTTGGCCAGGTGAGGTGGCTCATGCTTGTAATCCTAGCACTCTAGGTGGCCAAGGCAGGAGGGTCCCTTGAGCTCAGGAGTTCAAGACAAGCTTGAGCAAGAATGAGACCCCATCTCTACTAAAAATAGAAAAAATAAGCCAGGCGTGCTGGTGTGCGCTGGTAGTCCCAGCTACTTGGGAGGCTAAGGCAGGAGGATTTGCTCGAGCCCAGGAGTTGGAGGTCGCTGTGAGCTATGATGACGCCACTGCACTCTACCTGGGGTGATGGAGCGAGACTCCATCTCAAAAAAAAAAGAACCAAACCATTTTTCTAAGAGGTAGATAACATGTTCTCACCACACATGTAACTATGTGAGGGGATACATATATTAATTAGCTTGATTGTGGTGATCATTTCACAAAGTGCACGTATATCAAAACACCTTAAACTTATACAACTTTTGTTTGTCAATTATACCTCAATATCGCTGAAATAAATAAATAAAGAAACAATTCTTTGTGCTACCATCTACCTATATCCAGATAACTCCGCCTTTGCCCTTGAGTTCGGTGGCACTGGCTTGCTGTAGCCCTCTCCTCCCCAACTCCTGCCATCTTCCCGGGCGCCTCTAATGCCAATGACCATCCAAACCCCCTTGCTTCCTTGACATTCCAGAAGCCAAACACCGTTAAAGCCCATTTGACTCAGGGGATCCACTCCCATAGCCACACATGGTTCTTTACAATATACTTGGAAATGCCTGCCTTTGGAAATGTAAAACAACAAAAATAAATTCCTCACTCCTACCATATTCCACCCCTCTTTCTCCTCTCCCATTCTATTACTATCAGTTCTTCTGCTTCATTGCTACCTCTAGTTTATTGAGCTCCTCACTATTTCCCAGAGAAATACCCAGGAACCCTGTGACCAAGGGTCACCGGCTCTCTCCCTTGCTTGCCCTCCATTGAACCCAGCCTGGATGACTGCAATCACGGCCTTCTCTTCCCCACCGTCAGGCCGCTCAGTGCAGCGGGAGGAATTGCATCAATACAGAGGACAGCTTTTCAACCTCTTCCTTAATGTCTTCTGACAGATTTATTGTCCTCCCAATAACACGGCAAGGCACCAGTACTCACCAATTTCAATGTGTGTTGAAATGCCACATGATGAACCTCTAGGACAGACAGAACCCAGCAGGATGAGCAGGCCAGACCACAACCTGAAAGCAGACATGCTCTCGTTCCTCACCGGCTCCTCGGGGCACATGGGAATTCTCAGAGCTGTGCCAGTGCTGGGACTCCGAAATCCAGGCGCAGATCCACTGCTTCTCTGTAAGCAGGTCAATGACCTGGAAAACCAAGCCTCATTTCAAAATAATATTGTTTTCCAATGAAGTCAACTGCTCAACTACTGTTTAGCTTCACCAGAACAGCAAACAAACTCTGTCCTCCTGGAGAGGAAAGGGGGTGATACACTGAAATCTAAAAGCCTCCAGGTGGATGCATCTTCTGACTGAGGTTTTTCTCTGGATTTTACTCATACATGAAGTTTGTATGGAGATCCAGGCAAAGTTGTCTCCAAATATATTTTGCTTTCTTAAAAAAAAAAAAACACTCACCTGTGCATACAGATAGTCAATATATTGGACTGCCTCACCTTACAAGGGTGGTCTCTCATGCATCCTTTCCACTCAGTTCTCAGTCTGCCCTGCTTCAGCAGCCTCCGAAGCCACAAGTGCTGGGAAAGCTTTTATGGTGATCAGCTGGAACTGGCTTCTCTTTCAGTATTTGGCAACAGATACTGACACTTGTATGGGATTACACAAGAGCAACCACTCCTGGTCTATCTCTGGCTGTTCTAAAAGGGCTTATCCAGAGTCTGTGGCAAGGTCAGATTCTAGCAGCCCAAGCAAAGATGCTGATTTCATCTTGGGAGGTAGAGGGAAGGGCAAGATTTAGGGTGAAGAAACAAGGGTTTGGAAAAGGCTCAGAATATACCAGTCATGAAGTAGCCAATCAGTTGTACTTAACCTTGAAAAAAATTAAGCTCTTTATGAAAATGATGGTAATCTTAAAGCACAAATTATACATGTTATACATTAAAAGCAAGAGAGAAGCTCCTAAAAGTGTGGGAGGAAATGGTATTCATTCTCAGGTTAGCCAAATGGAAGGGTGAATAGAAAGTAGAGGTCTTTCTCCACCTGTGGAGACTGAGCATTCCTCTCTCCAGAATGCATTTTCACTTGGAGTAGCTTCCTTCTTTACCTTCACTTTGTGAAACCACCTTTACAAATTGATGAAGGGGTACAAGGCGAGAACTGTGGTAAGGGCCTAGCTAAAAATAAGGCACAGGCCTAACTAAAAATGATAGTAATTAGCCACTGCCCCCCTATTTGCATCCTATAATTGCCACCCTGGAGCCACATAGCTGGTGGTCATAAAGATTCTCAGCTTTCTCCATAAATAACAGCACCTTTTGAAGTTTCCAAGTTATCCTCAAGGTCCTGCAGTCTGGAACAGCTGACCCACCCAGACCAGCCATCCACACCGAGGAACTGACTTAACTGGTCATGTGACCCCCCCCAAAAAATCCTGGTCAGTAAAGAAGACAATTTCTACAACCCTATGGTTTCGCCCCAAACCCAGTAGCAGACTCAATTGCCTATGCCAAACTGTCTTTTAAAACCCTGTCTCCCAAAGTCTCAAGGAGGTGCTCAAGGAGGTGGATTTGAAAAATTTCTCCCACCTCCCCGCTTAGTAATATGCAGAATAAACTCTTTCTCTATTGTAAAGAAAAAAAAAGAAAGAAAAGAAAGTGGGATGATTTGAGACAGTGTGTGCCAACAGTTTCCTCTGTAACCTTAACTCAGCCACCTGCGAAGCCTCAAGGAAATGAATCCTGCTGCTCTCCCCCATACCTGAAGGCATCGGGCCCAGCTGCTTCTGATTACTTTTAGGCTAGAGGCCATATGCTGATGTGTTTGGTTTGGCAAACAAGGTATTGTATAAACTCAGACCAATTTTTTTTTTAAATGAGAAAATTCACGTAGAAATCTAGATTTCTGGCTGTCTTAAAAAAAAAACAAAATAATTGGCTGCAGGAACTGACATCCCCATGTGATATGACACTCTCCTGGAGCTGAGGAGCCAGCTGCCCCACTTTGCTAGAGCGTGCCCTCCTAAATGGCCTCCTGTCCCCACCATCTACACAGTGTGTGCAGGTCTCCATACCCCTCTGGCCACCAAAGGCCGTTCAGTTTGTCTCCCTCTCACTCTGGGCCTTCTAAAGCCTGTGGGTGAGGTGGTAGCAATTATAAGTTGGGGCTTTGGTAAACTCAGGGCATTCCAGGAGCAGTCAATCAAGGGAAACAGTTAAGACAGTTGCAAAGGGTCACTAGGGGAAAAAATAATGCTGCCTGGAAACAACATCTAACCTGATATAATAAAGTAAACCCATCCAAAAAGCACCAGAGAAAGAAATGGGTTCAGTTACTAAGTAATACTAATCCCAAATTTCTCATTATGTATCTTCTGTATTTAAGGTTCAGAATGACAAAAGTATGAATTTAATAAAATAGAAGGGAATTATTTGCTTAGGTGATGTGATGGTTATGAATATGGCATTTATGGGACAATATTGCTTAAATTTTTATGAAGTTTGTATTACTTTTGTAACCATGAGAACATCAAAGATAAGACTTTAAAAGAAAGTTAAAATATAAGTTGCAATATTAAGAAAACTATCTGACAAATAGTGTACAGAAATCTTTTTCTTTCTAAGCCACACTCCCTTTCCTAATGCAGGTGGCTTTGTTATAAGCAGATAGCATCATTCTGTCATTTAGAGTTCTCGTGGAAATACGGACATAAGCTGAAAAGTAGACATGCAGTTACAGTAAGGAATGGGCAGGGAAATACAGGCGTGAGAGCCAAACAAAGGGTCTCAAGCTTCATTTTAGTCCCTGTTCTGCTACCTTCTATATCTAGGTGACCTTGCACAAGTTATTAAAAATTTTTATGCCTCAGTTTCCCTGTATATAAAATGCAGATAATAATAGTGGCCACCTTACGGGGTCTTTATGACAATCAGCTGAATAAAGTGCCTAGCCTAGAGCCTGGTATACAGTAAGCATTTAATGTATTCAAAAGAAATTTTCCTTCTTCCAAAGATTCGCCACAGATTCTATTAAACCATCTTCCTTATGGAATTTTTCAAAAATTAAGAAAAAAATATTTTACACAATGATACTCAGCCTTATATCTTTTTTAAAGCATTATATCTTTTATAACAATTTAGATTTTTGTATAAAGCAAAATTGGGTGAGGATTTTGAAATGAAGGTGGGTCTCCTTATGCAGATAAATGAGATGCAGATTTTAAAGTCCAGAAACTTTTGAAATACCCCAGACAATTCCAACTCACTTCTACACCAGTCTAGTAAGTTGCTGTCATCATAGGGCCATTAGAGCAAATGGGGGAGAGGATGGATAAAGGTGGCAATTGGGGGGTGGAGGTGCCCACAACAAGAGCAGGCTAAGGAGAAAGGAGGGAAAAGTTCCCTGTCACCTGGTGGTCTTGTCCTTGCAGGCCCTGGTGAGCACACCCAGCTGAGTTCTGGAGGGCACTAGGGCAGCCTAGAAGTAAGGCACAAGCTGGGAGGGAATTGTTCCCTCTTTGAACCAGAGCTTGCAGAGTGCACAAAACAGTGCACAAATCCACACTGTGAATTTCCTAGGTTCTATGCACTTTGCCTTTGTCAAGCCCTCCCTTTCAAAAAAAAATACATAAATTAATTAAAATAAATCACATTTCACATCTGCTTTGGTATAAGATTAATATAATAATATTTAACCTAAAATTTAATTTTCTGTCTTCTGATTTTAGAAGAAATGAAACATTTTTGTGTGTTCCTGAAAGTACTATGGGCTCCAGGCTTCGTGCCTAGTATACCTAACGGATAAGTCAGCTGAGAAAGGGAGAGGACACCGTTTGAAATAGAACTTTAAAAAGATAACCAGGCCAGGCACAGTGCCTTATGCCTGTAATCCTAGCACTTTGGGAGGCCGAGGCGGAAGGATTGCTTGAGGCCAGGAGTTCCAGACCAGCCTGGGCAACAGCGAGACCCCGTCTCTACAAAAAATAAATTATCCGGTTGTGGTGACGCGCGCCTGTAGTCCCAGCAGAAGGATGGCCTGAGCCCAGGAGTTGAAGGTTGCTGTGAGGTATTATGACGCCACTGCACTCCGGGCCATCAGCAGAGCTCGCCCTGCAGGCAGCAGATGTAAACACGCCTGCTCCCCAGCCCAATCGGGATACCCATCATCCGACGTCCCCATCAGCACTCCTTGTCCTCCCCAATTCCTCCAACAAAATACAGAAAGAAGTAGAGAATCCACACACATAAAAGATTCAACTTGGCTGTCACCACTTCTGCCACATGTGAAGGGCTCAAAGCTGAGTGGATCTGACTCAGCAAAAGACAAAGTCAAAATTTAAAGTACTACCTCAGCATTTTGCAAATGTGCAAAAAAATCCGATGTCCCAGAAAAAGGTGAAGAGCTCGCAAGCTCCACAAAAGCCAGCAAGACACACTCAACTCTGTAGCAATTGAGAATGGGAAATATGTCAAGACTGGTGATCTAAAATCAATGCATAGGGTTGGGCTTCATTTGAACCCACCAATTCTGAGTATAGACATGCTATTTTTATTTTTATCCTCATTAAGGTTTAAGCTTCCTTGCTGCTTCCGGAGTTTTAAGCCCAAGTCTAATTTTTGAATGGACGTAGAGTGCTGTTTAAAGGTGACCCCAGTATGCTCAATCTTTTTACCTTCAGTAGTTCAATTTTGACAAATTGTTCCATTTACTAGTTGGCAGCCCAACTTTAATCTTACTAGTGGCTTGACTAGGGCAGCTAGTATGACTTTGAACAATGTACTGAATTTAAGGCAGCCACTGTAGTAAGCATTACACGTCATCTCACAACAAACCTATGGCATAGGAATTGCATTTTACAAGTGAGAGGACTGAGGCTAATTTGTCGAAGGTCACACAGCTTGTCGGCAACAGATTCTGAGTTTGGATCCAAGTCTGTTTATGTCCAAAATCGCTGATACTTATCAGGAGCACGCCGAGGACACCCCTAGGCACACACAGAAAAGCGCCCAGGCAGCAGAACGCGGAGCGAGGCCTCGTCCCGCATCTCCCAAATCCTACGTGCGCAGAAGCTACAGAGACGAAGGAACATGATCACGGCCTTGGCATCTGGGGCAGGCACCCGTGCATCTATGCGCGCAGCACATGTTCCTGTGGCAGGGGAATGCCGGATTTGGGGGGATGATAAGGGGAGGGAGCGGTTCTAACGCAGCTGTTGGCGGTCTACGGAGTAGTTACAGACAAATGAGCACCAGAGCGGGGGAAAGCTGACGGCTGTCGGCAGGTGCATTTCCCAGCGAGCCTTCCCCAACCCCGGCCCCAACCCTCCCCGGGAGAAGGTCGCGCAGGGAGCGAAGCCACGCGGCGCTCGGGCGAGGTCCAGAGAGTGGCGCGGCGGCACAGCGCACAGGGCGCGGGGAGAGGGCGCTGCTCCGCGACTCTGCAACCTTCTGCCTGCTCGTCCGCTGCCCCGCGCGTCCCCGCGTCCTCCTCGCTCCTCCCGCTCCCCGCGCCCCCTGCGCTGCCGTGCGCGCGCACCCGCTTGCCTGCTTCCAGCCGCCGCCGCTGCCGGAGCCATGGCGATCTACTTCTGGCTGCGGAGCTGCGGGGCCCCGCGCCTCCGGCCGCCTCCTCCCGACCGCCTCCTCTGCCCCCGCGCCGGCGGCTTGGGGCCCGCCTCGGGGCCCGCGCCCAGAACAGCTCAGCTCCGCTGCTACGCCGGGGGCCCGGCGGGCCTGTCCGCGGCGCTGCTGCGCACCGACAGCTTCGTGGGCGGCCGCTGGCTCCCGGCCGCCGCCACCTTCCCGGTCCACGACCCGGCCAGCGGCGCAGCGCTGGGCATGGTGGCCGACTGCGGGGTGCCCGAGGCCCGCGCCGCCGTGCGCGCCGCCTACGAGGCTTTCTGCAGCTGGAGGGCGGTCTCGGCCAAGGTGAGAGCGCGCCGCGTGCAGGGGTCGAGAGCTGACCCGGGGCCCGGCAGGGAGCAGAGGGGTCTTGGCCCAAAAGTGAAACCAGCCGCCGTCTCCTTTCTCTCCTCAATTCCCGGGGTGCACAGAACGGAAAGTCAGAGCAACAAGAAAGGAGCCGATCAACAGATAAGTTCGCAACATTGACTTTGGCCAACCACTGTGCCAGGCGCTAGGGCTAGGGACACGGCCCCTGCCCTCAACCCTCATGAAGTATACGGCCCAGTAGGGGAGGCAGAACACAAGCATGTAACACAAGCGAGCTGAGTGTTACTGGTAACAAGCCCGACCGTGTGGGGGGTGGGTAAGGGGTGGGGTGTCAGGGCAGTGAGAGAGCACGTGTGGCCCTTCAGAGTATATGAAATACCTTCCCGGCTGCCCCGAGCCCAGCTAGGAGGCGCTACTGCAGTGTTCTGTAAGAAGGCTGGTAGTGAGTGCCCTGGTCTAGACATGAGATCAGGAACAGAGAACTGTAGAAAGATTCAGACCTTGTGCAGGGGAAGGCAGGAGTCCAGGACTATTCTCCAGATTTTTAGCCAGAATGGATAAATGCTATTTACTGACATAAAGAACACTAGAGAATTGGGGATAAGGGATGGGAGTCATTAAATAGGGAGAATAGAGTAAGAAGAAAACTAAGACATGTTCTTCCTCCTTCATTTATTATTTTACACCTAGAGCCAACCCAGTCAAGTCATCTTCTACACTGTCTTTGAAAGCCCTCCCTCTGAAGATATGCATACAATGATCTGTGCAAGTACCAGAGATTCTTAACATTCACTCATCCTTCAGCTGTTTACTGAGCACCTGCTATATGCCATGCACTGGTGGAGGTGCCTGGGATACATCAGTTGACAAAAGAAATATTCTGCCCTTATGGAGCTCATATGAGGCAGAGGGGAGATCTAAATTATAGACAATGAACATAATACCTAGGCAAATAAGTATTTTAGAGGTGGTGAGTACCATGAGGGTGAAAAGGTAGAAGAAGCCGGAGAAGAGAATCAGGCCAGAAGGAAGGAGCACGATGCAGTCAGTGTACATAGTGTGTGGTCAGATGTAGTCATGTGCTTGGGCTGCCATTACAAGTACACGGGTGGAAGGCTTAGATAACAGAAATTTATTATCCCACAGTTCTGGAGGCTTGAAGTCCAACGTCGAGATGTTGTCAAGGTTGGCTTGCAGATGACTGTCTTCTCCCCGTGTCTTCACATGGTCCTCCCTCTGTGTGTCTGTGTCCTCATCTTTTTTGTAAGGACACCATTCAGATTGGATTAGGGTCCACCACAAATGACATCATTTTAACTTAATTACTTCTATAAAGACCCTCTCTCCAAATATAGTCACATTCTGAAGTACTGGGGGGTTAGGACTTCAACATACCAACTTTGGGAGGAGGACACCATTGAGCTCATAACATTGGGGTAGGCCTTATTGAGGACATGATATACAAAGACCAAAGGAAGCGAGGAGATTCAGCTAGAGTCAAAGTTGGGAGCAGGGGTGACGTTTTTGCAGAACAGCAAGGAGGCCTACATGGACTGAGCACTGGGGAAGAGTTGTAGGCAAAGAAGTCATAGAGATACGGGAAGGAGGGGGCTGGACCATGTGGGAGGAATGGGGCCTTCTAAGGACTTTGGGTTTTACTTTGAGTGAGATGGGGGCCATGTCAGGGTTTTAAGTAGAGATTTGATCTGATTTACACTTTGAAGGAATTACTCTGGCCACAGTGCTGAGGACAGATAAAGAAGGAACAGTGGTGGAAGCTGGGAGACCTGTTGGAAGGATGGTGCGGGGATTTCAGTGGGACATCACAGTGGCATGAACCAGGGTGCTAGCAAGGGAGGAGTCAATGAGACCCCAGGGCTTTTGGCCTGAGCCACCGAAGGATGAAGAGGATTAACACTTTGGAGCTCAGTTTTAGACACTGAGTCCAAGATGTCTATTCAAACCCTAGTGGGAATGTAAAGTAGGCAGCCAGATGTGTGAATCTTGGGTTTGAGAGCGAGCCCTGGGCTAGAGATGTAGATGTGAAAGTCATAGCCATGTGTACAGCCATGGAATGACCTGGCATGTTGAAGGCCTGATCCCTGGTTCCTCTAGCATCAGTTTGGTGTCTCTCCAGGGCCCACAGGATCAAAGCTGCCATACAATGGTGTTACAGTGCAGGGGTCAGTGGTGGTTTGGTGACCACAGGGCTGATGTTGGGGCCTTTCGCTGATACTGGCAGTGTCACCCTGTGTTCTGCTCACACCACTGTGCTAATAATGTCTGTGTCCCTTGAACATTACAGTGATGTCAGCTTTCATCTCACAAGGGCTCCAATCTTTTTAGGGAAACTTTGTTATTGAAAGGAGAGGTTCTTGGGTCTTGGAACATCTTATTATAGTAAGGGAGTGGTACCATCAGCTTCCCTAAGGGCCTGCCACTGCAGCTAGGAGATGGTGGGGCGCAAATGCGGTGACGTGGCAAACACAGTTTACAAGGCAGCTCTGCGATTCATCCCTCTCTTGCCTCCAGGCCTTTGCTATCTTTTCCCCCTGGTCTGTTTTCCCTTCCCTTCTCTAGGCCCGTTCACGTCCCACCCATTCTTGAAGGTTTAGCTCTTATGTAACTTCTACCTTTGAGCCCGTCTAACCACAACCTTTATTATTCTCCCTCTTCCAAACCCTCAGGCCTGTTCCACGCACCTTGTCATCTTCTGCCTTGCCTCATATCTTTCTTTTCATGTGTTTTATGACCTCCTTTTTCCTACCTTGTGAACTCCTAGAGGACATGGGAGGAAGGGAACTAATATTTGTTGACTGCCTTACTAGTGAATGCATTTGTTTCCCATGGCCATTGTGACGTATTACCATAAACTTAGCAGCTTAAAACAATGCAAGTTTCTTCTCTTTCAGTTCTGGAGATCAGCAATCCAAAATAGGTTGGCAAGGCTAGGTTCCTTCTGGAGGCTGTAGGGATAGTCTGTTTCCAGCTTCTACAGGCTGCCCACATTCTGTGGCCCTTGGCCCCATATCACTCCAACCTCGCCTTCTCTCACTCTGACCCTTGTGCCCCTCTCTTACAGTGACCTTTATGATTGCATTGGGCCCACCCAAATAATCCAGAATAGTCTCCCTACCTCAAGATCCTTAACTTAATCACATCTGCAGCAATCTCTTTTGTCATGTAACTAACATAGTCACAGGTTTGGGGGCTGAGGAGGTGGACATGTTTGGGGGGCTATTATTGTACCCACCACAGCTAAGTGTTGCTCTTGGTGCTTCACATGTGTTTGATTTCATCCTTTCAGTGTCCCCGTGAAATAGATATTTGATTCATGTATTGCTTCTTGGCCTGTTGGCTAAGATCAAGTGTAGTATCTGTTCTTATCAGTTTAACAATTCATGTTACAGAGGGGGCCGGCTGAGAGATCCCAGCTCACCATCCCTCACTTCACTGCTGGTCACAGGGAGGCCCTGAGATCTGAGCACCACATGACTCTGTCCACTGTCCCGCCTCTTGGGAACCCTGTCTGAGTCTGGTACTTTCACACAGCCCCTTATACAGATTGTATTAGTTTCCTACAGCTGCTATAACAAAAATACCACAAACATGGTGGCTTAAACAAAAGAAGTTTATTATCTCGGGTCTGGGGATTAAAAGTCTGAAATCAAAGCGGGCAGAGTTGGTTCTTTCTGGGGGTCGTGAGGGAAGGATCTGCTCTAGTCCTCTCCCCTCAGCTTGTAAGTGGCCTCTTTCTCCTTGTGTTTCTTCACATTGTCTTTCTTCTATGCGGGTTTCTGTGCCTGTGTCCAACTTTCTTCTTTTTATAATGACACAGTTATATTAAATTAGCACCCACCCTAATGACCTCATTTTAACTTGATTAATTCTGTAAAGACCCTTTCTCCAAACAAGGTCACATTCTGAGGTCCTGGGTGTCAGGACTCCCAACATACCATTTTTAGGTAGACACGTTTCAACCCATACTTTGTGTACTGAGGGCTTTGTATGCTGAGGGTATTTTGTGGCTTCTGCTGATTTATGTGTTCAGCCTGAACATTGTGTTTCCTGCCACCAAGCAGAAGCTACTTTTTGTTCTTATTGTTCTCATGCTGTTTCATGTCTGTCTCTCATTCTTTCTCAGACTAAGCATGGTGCTTTATTCACAGCAGGACGTTTCCTCAGGTATTTAATTTACTTCTCTGAGCCAGATCTCGTAGATTTTAGTACGTCATCTCTCACCAGAATAATCCACAAGCCTGGAGTCACCAGATTCTTAACTGATATTGCAGGGTGTGAGGGTAAACAAAATGTAATGACTGTAGTAATACTGTTTTAAGAGATGTTGCTGCCTCTTCTCCAGGGTTTGAGATTTAGAGGCTTCAACAACACCCTTGAGAGGCAAGAAAATGCAGCTTGTTAGCCTGTCCAGAATAGAGAAGGGAAGTCACCCAGAAAAAGACAGCTAGTGATACTTACACACACTCAGGCTCTCTGCTCATGAGTGTTATAAGGAAGGAATTAAAATCTTAGACTGCTGAATGGATTAGCACATCCAAATGACAAACCAGATGTACTCACTACAGTGGGCAGTCCTCAGGCGGGGAGGAATAAACCGAAGATGCTTCATGGCTTTGGATACACCTGTTCACATACAGGAGGCTGAAGCCCTGGGCACATCTCTCTCTAGAGTGCCTCTGTGCAGCCCAGTTGGCCTGATTCTCTCAGCCGCCTTCTTTTTTTTCCAACCAGTTTTATGTAAATGAAATTTTTATAAGTTTTTTTTACTTTTAGAAACCATTTTTTCCATAAGCTTAATAATCTAATTTATCCCTTTATCTCTTCTTTGCTCATTGGGAATTTTTTAAATGGTGGTGAAATATACATAAAGCTTACCATTTTAACCATCTGTAAGTATGTTCAGTGCCATTAAGTACAGTCATGCTGTTATGCCTGGGCCCTCTTCTTAAGTGTATAAAACCCTTTCTTAGGCCTCACGTACCCATCAATCCCCACCCCAGTCTGTGGGACAAATCCAACTTGCCAGCAAGTTGTTAAAGTAGAGAATGATACTTGAGGACATTAGGTTGAATGAAATGAGCCAGTCACAAAGGGGCAAATCCTGCATGATTTCACTTACACGAGGTACCTAGAGTTGTCAAATTCGTAGAGACAGAAAGAAGAATGGTGGCTGCCAGGGGCTGGGGGGATGGGGCAGTGGGGAGTTATTTAACTAGCACAGAGCTTCAGGTTGGGAAGATGGAAAAGTTCTGGGGGTAGATGGTGGGGATGATTGTACAACACTGTGAGTGTACTTAACGCCACTGAACTGCACACTTAAAAGTGGTTAAGATGATAAATTTTATGTTATGTGTATTTTATCACAATTAAAAATAATAATATAAAAACGGTAGGGGACTATACCTTTGTGTGGTAAAATTAAAGTTATTCTGATTTACCATAAACTATCATAGCTGTTTCCACAAAACTTTTTTTTTTTTATGTTTATGACTCATACACTCCTTTAGATGCAACTTGAAGTTGGATCTCTGTTATTACTTATCAAAGAAGGGTCAGTGTTTGTCTTCCCAAGCACATTACTCAGGGCTCTCCAGAGGAAGGGAACCAATAGGATATATATAGATTTATAGGAAGAGACTTATTATAAGAGATTGGCTCACATGATTGTGGATGCTGGAAAGTCCCACAATTTGCTGTGTGCAAGCTTGAGGCCCAGAAAACTAGTGGTGCAGTTGTAGTTGGTTCTGAAGGCCTGAGAACCAGGAGTGTTGATGTCTGATGTCTGAGAACAGGAGAAAACGGATGTCTCGGCTCACACAGAGAGCCAGTTCTCCTTCCCTCCTTTTTGTTCTGTTCAGGTCCTCAATATACTGGATGATGCTCGCTTGTATTGGTGAGGGCAAATCTTCTTTATTCAGTCTACTGATTCTAATGCTAATCTCTTCTAGAAACACCCTCACAGACATGTGCAGAATGATGTTTTACCCGCTATCTGGGCATCCCTTAGCCCAGTCAAGTTGACACCTAAAATTAACCATCACACCAAGAATGAATCCACATAGCTATTTTAGGAAATTGAAGATTATTTAGCAGTCTGTCTAATACTTGGCATTTCATTACTTCTCTGTCTTGTTACTTCTTTTTCAGGAAAGGAGTTCATTACTGCGGAAATGGTATGAGTTAATGATACAAAATAAGGATGACCTTGCCAAGATAATCACAGCTGAAAATGTAAGTTCAGGTCCCGGCTCACTACCCTGAGAACTTGTCCAGGAATTCTTAGACTAAATTCAGGAAGGCCTCTGACTTCCCATCAGTGCTGTCTGTAGCTAAAGAATATGTGATTTCTCATCTACTGACTAGATACCAAATCATTATTGTGCCAGGGCACTCACATTTGGTAAAATAAAATTTGTGTGTTCTGATTTATTCTTACTAATATCTAAAGTTAGATTTTGTTTGGAATTATATGAATACTGCTTTTTCACCATTCCAATTTTTTTCTATGTGACTGTTACAGTTGGTTTTTCATGTTGTTTTATATATTTTAAAATGTACCAATAGTTCCTCCCTAAGCATGATAAATGATTTTGCACCATGGTTACAATATTTAGGTATTATTGGAAGGAGGAAAAAATTAGAAGATGCAGTTCCAGGTGTCTCCTAAACATATTGAGAATGCAAATGATTCTTGTGATTTAGGGTGATACAACCATGCTTATGTCCATCACTGTTTGTGGTTCTGCTTTCTGAAAATCACACCCAAGTTAGAAATTTCCCAACAACCCTGTGGGTTTTGTAATGGGAGATTTTTCTACTCTTCTTGCAGTCTTGAAGAATTTAGAAGTACAGAGTCCTTCTTTTATTATTAGAAGGTAATAAATGGGTTCTTTTCTGATTTAATTTAGGGAAAGCCACTGAAGGAAGCACAGTCAGAAATTCTCTATTCCGCCCTTTTCCTAGAGTGGTTTTCAGAGGAAGCACGCCGCATTTATGGAGACATTATCTATACCTCGGCAAAGGACAAGCGGGCCCTGGTCCTCAAGCAGCCTATAGGTGTGGCTGCAATCATCACCCCGGTATGTGCCAGGATCAGCAAGATCCTAGGGTAGGAGATTGGGAAATAATTCATGCTTCCTGGTGAGCTGGTGTGCTCATCCTGCTAGCTTTATCACCTGTTCTCGGTTTCCTGATTCCTTTGCTGGATGCAGAGCTGTGTTTCCTGGTCCTCTGTGATATGGTAGGTGTGGCTGGCAGCAAGTGGGAGGAGTATTTGCTAATGCCTGGGCAAGTGGGATGACCCACAGGAGGACCCAGGCAGCTTTTCTGACTTGGCATGAAGGCTTCTCCCCGACATTGCACCTCTGAAAACATCTTTTTGTATTTATCATTTTTAAAAGGACTTAAAAATATGACATATTTTTTAATGTGCCATAGTTTGGAAAAAATGCTTCATTTATGGTTATCAACAACAAAGCATTTGTGTATCTACCTGCAGGCACTAGGCCAGATTCTGCAAGTTAAAAGGCTAAGAAATAAGATATTGCACGTGTCTGGATGGGACTGCAGCACAACTGTCGGTGCCCAGCTTCCTCTGTGCGTGACCAGTCTTTCTAGAACCTACCTTCTACGAGGTCCCATATTGACTTTTCTACAGCGTCTGCCAGCTGGTCTCAAGACGCTGTTCTTTCCCCGCTCACTGTAATTACAGATAGAATCCCCCTTACTTCCTGGACTTACCAGGTTTGGCTTGAAGCTTACTGTGTCCTAGACCTTGGGCAAGTTGCATAACTGTGCTGTCTCAGTTTTCCCAGACCTGCTCATGAGGATAATACCAACATTATTGGGTTGTGATAAGAATTTAACTAATTATAATTTTAAAGTGCTTGGAACAATGCCAGAATAAGCACTATATATGTATTTGTCAAATTAAATACTGTTTTTTACATGTATAGATGTCTATAGATATCTATAAATATGTATGTAGAGGGACATAACAAATTATCTGCCATTTTCAGAATTACCATTGCTAATATTTTTTCCCAAGGGCCTCCAGCCATATCCAGCCTTCTGTCTGTGTTTGTGAATAAAGTTTTATTGGGACTTGGCCACGCCCATTCACATACATACCGTCTGTGGCTGTTTTCACGATACATCTGCAGAGTTGAGTAGTGACAGGAGCCGTACATCCTACAAAGCCTAAAAGATTTACTATATGGCCCTTTACAAAAAAAAAGTTGGCTGACTCCAGTCTAGATAATTTTACACAATGTTAAATTCTGAAAATATTTCCTGTCTTTCTGAGCCTTTATTTCCCACGTCCCTCAAGTTGGCAGGGGCCAGGTGTTTGGAGAATGCACCTGTGCAGCCGGAGAACAGGTTTGTCAGTCTGTTGTGCAATGGAATTTGTTGACTGACTTCCTAACCTGCCTTCCTTTGGACTACTGAGGCAGTCTTTCCTCTGACATACTTCCTCCGCTCTTCTGACCCCAGTGGAATTTCCCCAGCGCCATGATCACCCGGAAAGTGGGGGCCGCGCTGGCAGCCGGCTGCACCGTGGTCGTGAAACCTGCAGAAGACACGCCCTTCTCCGCGCTGGCCCTGGCCGAGGTGAGTGTCTCTCCCTGTGTTTGTACAGAGCCAACAAAGTCCAAAAATGGATTTTTTACTCTGTGGCACAATCAATAATGCATTGGACTTCTAATTCAAAAGTGGACTTTTTTTTGTCCGGGACAAAAAGAAGCAATTTTGGAGCCTCCTTCTTTGCCTGTGTCTGCTGCTGCATGGTGGTGTGTTTTAATCAGATATTATTTTAGGTCAGATGTTGCTCTTTTCAGAAAAAAAATAAATGGATAGGGGATTTTCTGATATTTGTAGGCCATGTATTTTTTTAGCCCACCATAAAAATGGTATCTATCCATCAAACAGGCACTGTCATCACATAGGCACTAGAGTGTGGGTGTTTCTCACGTGTAGGAAACCTCTTATTTACCACTCCCATCCCCAGTTCAATGTGCATTCCATCAGCTCTTGTCATTCTTCTGTTTAGAACCCTCAAATGGCTTCTCACATCAATTAGAGTAAAATCCAGACTCCCTGCAGTGGCCCTCAAGGCCCCCTGTGAGATGTCACTCCCAACCCCAGTACCCCTCTGACTGGTCCATCCCTCCAGAGCCCCCTCACTCATCACTCATCTGCTTGGGCCACTCCAGCCTGGTGCCGCTCCTGGGCCCCACCAGCCTCACCCTTGACTTGGGATTTATTCTTTTCCTTCTGTCTGTGGCACTCTACCCCCAGACACTCCCATGACTTGCTTATTCATGCCTTTACTGAAATGCCACCTTCTCAGAGAGGCCTTCCATGGCCACATTATTTAAAAATCACAGCCTCTCTCTTGGGTGCTCCTGATCCCCCTCTCTGCTTTTGTGTTTTTCCCCAGAGCACTTAGTACCACCTACCCTGCCACTGTTTCTAGGCGTTTTCCGTGGGCAGGGCTGGGGAATGTACAGTATGCACACACGCACACACACACAAATGTGATGAAATACTGCATAAATTCCTATAGAAGCTTGGGATTCAAATTTTTACTTAACCTCTTTATATTATATCTGCATCTCCTTTCTTCCTGGTTCCCAAGGATTCAGGCAATGTTTGAATTATTAAAATCCCATAGTTACTCATTACACACACCACAGCTCCTGAATGTTAATTTTAATATCATCACCAATATGTCCATTGAAAATGGTTTAACTTTTCTGTATTTTCTCTCTCTACTCTCTCATTTTTACTAGTAAACTTTTTTTTTTTTTTTTTTGAGACAGAGTCTCACTCTGTTGCCCAGACTAGAGCGCCATGGCGTCAGCCTAGTTCACAGCAACCTCAAATTCCTGGGCTCAAGCGATCTTCCTGTCTCAGCCTCAAGAGTAGCTGGGACTACAGGCATGCGCCACCATGCCCGGCTAATTTTTTCTATATATTTTTAGTTGTTTGGCTAATTTCTATCTATTTTTAGTAGAGACGGGGTCTCGCTCTTGCTCAGGCTGGTTTCGAACTCCTGACCTT